>WYDI02041915.1:0-15036 GCA_009867235.2 Psittacus erithacus
ACAGATTAAAAAACCGTGATAAATTTCTCACATTAATAGTACATTTCATATAAAATAAATTAATATAAATGAATATATAATAAATATAATAATATAATAAATACCAGAGGCAGGAATGAAACTCTTACTACCTTTAAGTACAATTTTGGAACCCTAGAGAAAGATAACATTTAACAACATTTCTTGTTATAGAAAGACAACATTAGATTGTCTGCCAATTGGACAGGTATGTGCAGAGGAAGAAGAGTAAGGCGGAAGAAAAGAAAGGTGGTTGGGGAGAGGGGCAAAAAATAATAAATGAAAGGCATGGTATTTTAATGAGTTTTCACCTTGAACAGCATGATTTTGTGAGTCCAACAGAGAGATGTCTGCCTTTGTGGGTATATAGGAAAGTATTTAAAAAATCTTGTCCATGGTATTTACACTGACTGTGGAAAATTTCAGTACATTTGGGATTATAAACTGAACTGTTATGGGCAGGAGGAGGAGTTTCTGAGTACCTCTGAGACTATTACACAAAGTCTTTTTAATATGGCCACAAATGCATGCATTCCTGAATTTCTGATAAAAAATACTAATGTAATTGACTTTGTATTTGAATCGATTTTGTTAATCAAGAGTTATTGAGAACATGTGAAAAATAATTAGTCAGAGGATGGATGTTTTAGCCATCAACAAACCCTCCTTATTTCTTTGATTCCCTTTCTGCCTATTTGCAGGTCAAAGTACCTCTGTGTTCCCATCACACTCATTGGTGATCCCACATAAAATTTATTCAAGCTGTTGTGTACTTGTGGTAACTTTCAAATAAATCACAGTGCAAACCACCTAAAGCTTTGAAAGTGTTTTGAAAACCCACCTGAGGTCTTGAAAAATCAGGGCATTCAACAGTGAAACATGACGCATAACTTAAAACTTTGTAGTTAGTAAATATACTTGAAAAATCCAAATAATACTTATTAAAAATAAATCTCCGTGAATTATTTTAATTTATAAATTGCAAGATCTTACAAAATTGAAATATTTTTAAAAAATTGTCAAAATGAGAAGTGACTTTGAGCTTAAACTTCATTTTTATGCAACAAGTGTAAAGTACATACCCATGGGTTTAGGATAACTAGATACCTATAGGCACCAAATTCAATCAAAATAAGTTATATTGCGGGATAGAAGTCAGCCTAGTAATTTTTGGAATGATATTAAGCCTCTAAATTACTGTGGCTTTTCTTGAAAACTTATGTTGGAACTACACTGTATTTTATGGAATAAAATGTACAGAGTGCCAATATCAAAAAAGTTATGTTTCTAAATGAATGTAACATTCTGAGATCATAGAATTATAGGATGGCTTAGGTTGGAAGGGACCTTAAAGTCCCTCAAAGGGACTAAAGGATCATCTAGTTCCAATCTCTCTGCCATGAAGGGGCAACCTGTCTCACCACCCTCATAGTGAAAAATTTGTTTCTAATGTCTAACCAAAATCTCCCTTATGTCAGCTTAAAGTCATTCCCGCTCATCCTATCACTACATGTCCTTGTAAAAAGTCCCTCCCCAGATTTTTTATAGGCCCCTTTTAAGAACTGAAAGGCTATTCTAAGGTCTCCCTGGAGCCTTTTGTTCTTCAGGCTAAACAACCCCAGCTCTGACAGTCTGTGTGCCATCCTTCTGATCATACTGATAGTACTACTAATGATAATAATGGAAAAGGAAATAACAGAAAGAGAGATAAAACAAAAAAAACTGTGAACAGCAGTGATGCACAATACAGTTGCTCATCACCCACAACCCACTGACCAATATGCAGACCATCCCTGAGCAGCGATGGGTCCCTTCCAGCCAACTCTCCCCAGTTTGTATACTGAGCATATATTATATACCTGCATGGAATATCCTTTAGGTTAGTCCAGGACAGCTGCCCTAGCTGTACTTCCTGCCAGCTTCTTGTGCCTCTCCTCACTGGCAAATCATGAGAGACTGAAAAGCCCTTGATCACAGCAAGCACTACTTAGCAACAACTAAAACATTGGTGTGTTATCAGCATTGTTCAGACTGAAACCAAAACACAGCACTGTACCAGCTACTGGGAAGAAAATTAACTCTCTCCTAGCCAAAACTGGGACACCAAGTCAAGTTTACTCCTCCCCTTGCATCCACAAATTCAGTCATTTTATCACAGAAGGTAATCAGCTGAGTCAGGCATGATTTATACTTGGCAGATCCATGCTTACTGTTCCCATTCCACTTTTACTCTTTTGCGTGCCCAGAAATATGTTGCAAAGAGGACCCAATCCATGATTTTACAAAGAGTGAATATGAGGCTTATTGATCTATAGTCCTCTGGGTCATCTCTTTGGCTTATTTGAAGATGAGTGCGATTAACAACCCTTCTCTTGAAAATTTGTCCCAAACTCCATGATCTTTTAAAGACAATAGAGAGCAGCATTATGAGGATATCAGCCAGACCTGAGCACACTGGATATGGCCTGTTGGGATATATTGACTTCTGTGAGTTCTCATAAGTGACTTAGCCCTCATCCACCACTTGTCCTTCTTCCCCTTGAATCCTTTCAGGTCAGAGTAGCTCAGCTCCACCTGTGCCTGCTGTCACTAAATCACCAAGCCTTTTCAGCAATAAGCCCACATTTTCTTTGTGCACAGTTTCATTGCAAAAATTATTGTCAAACCTTTTCTGTAGAAGCTCTTGATGTCCCTTGAACCTCTCAAATCCATCTGAACTTTGGCTTGAATGACACCGGCCCTACCTGCCCACGCAACTTTTCTAAATTCCTCCTTTACACTCTGTCCCTGCTCCCACCCCTGTATCCTGCATTTTTGGGCTGGAGTTCTGTCATGATGTCTCTTCTAGCTAAATCCTGACAGACCTGCTTGTCTCCTTTCACATCAGGGCAGACTGTTCTTCTGCCTGGAGGATGCTCCCCTTAATGATTTGCCATTTTTCTTTTAACTCCTTTGCATTTCACAGTGATCTGTCGTGGATTCCACCTACCTGCTCCTCCTGCCAAAGTCCAACCCTGCTAACCTGAAGTCTAGGCTTTGTATTTTGCTGAAAGATTTTTATTTTCTCTTTTTCTTATTTCAACTTTTATGTGCGTGTTCCTTTAGGAGTCATTCAGCAGATTCTTGCCTCTTTACTCATAATGAGAAAAGACTCTCCACCCATCCATTTACACTCTTCTAAACACTGTAACTAGCAGCTACATATAAATTTTAATCTTTCCTGCATTTCAGTATGATATATTCCTAATTGCTCGATTAAACTATATTTATATTTTCACCTCATTAACTTCTGTGAAGGCAAGACTCACTGATGCATTTGATTAAGAAAAAGTGATATCAGTTCTTTTTTATTAGGTTGTTATCATCAAAGACCTTTTTGTTTCTATTAAAACCCAAAAATCCTCCTGGAAGTGATAGCTTAGGTGAAGAGTTTTTAATGACAGTAACTTGATTAGATTGCATGTTTAATTTCTTATATTTATCCTGTTCACTTTTTTTATCTCAAGCTTTGGAGTGAAACATTTTACCTAGCAGTTACAGAGAAACATGTTTTACTCCAAAAATAAGAAATTGGAGATTCTGAATGTGAAACTGACTGATATTTTCATATTTTCTTCAAAACTGGCTATTTAAGAATTTTAATTTTTTTAGTCTTGTGCAGTGCTTACAATCAAAAATTACTTAATTGTCCTTCCCTTTTTTCTTTTGCCTGTCAATTTATAGTTCACAGCCAAGTTCACTCCCTACCTCCTATCTGCTAATGCAAACGGAATGCATGTAGTCTGGGTGATGTTTGACATTAATAAATACATACTATAAAACAGTATTTTTTGCATGATGATGAAACAAATTTGTTTCCAGCTATAGAGAATCACATTAAAAAAAAAATAAATCATGAATTTTGAAGGAATACATGGAAATGCAGACTTCATTACATATATAATGCAGCAATCATCACATGATTTCTGAAAATTCTTCCTGATTCCCTTAGAAAGCACAAGAAAAATATTCTTTAAAAAACATAAGAAAAGTATTTCTCATGTGTTCTGAATAATGCTTTTATTTAGCCTGTCTTACAGGAGGATGAAAAGAGGATGCTGAAATCCAGGCACCTAGCAAGTTGAAACTAGAGAAATCAGCAGACTAAACATGTGTTTCTTGTGTGGTTGTAGTTGAGGCCATGTTGGCTTTTAGCAATTTCACCTGATAGCTTGGAGGAAAAAAAATATCTTTTTTTTTTTTTTTTTTCCTGGCTGAAACTGTCAACTAAATTCAAACTGAATTCAGGGAATTTTCAGGATTGGCTGAAATGGAAACTTCTGTCTGAAATAATTTACTGATCCCTCATATTTTTCAGTATTTGTCATTCAAGCCACATGGACCTGTGTGTTTTTCAACAGGAGTTCATAATTTATTACTGTAATCAGAAAAATGGTGGGGAGAAGGGAAACAAGCTTCTGGCCAAGTTCACCACAAACAGCTGTTTAACAAGATGTATAGTTATAGATGAGTTGTAAAGTGCTTTCATAGATTCAAAGCTAAGAGGCATGAAAAAAGCTCAAAGACAAATGATTGCTTTTTAGCTCAGCAGCAGCTACAGCTGAAGCCTGTGTCAGATCTGGCTTTTCTTCCTGAATTCATTAACACTCTCCTCACCCCACCCCCAACGGAAACAGCAACAACAAAAAGGCTGTGATCGATAAGATGGGAACTTCTGTACATTTTTTAGCTTGTCCAAGACAAGACAATGCGATGACAGAGTTCATGTCCGTGGTCACTGAACAACCCCATCAGCGGTTTAATTCAGCACTGGTAAATTTAATGCAACATAATATGCACTAAAATGAGACATAAAGCGATGAATAGTAGAATAAAACATAATCACATAAAGAAACTTGTGGATAGCACTTGAGGCCAGATGGTTAAAGACACCATTCATTTCAAAATAGTGACTGATGAGTAAAAAATGTAAGAGGAATATACTACAATTCCAAACAGTATGGTAAATACTTATTAGATACTGGATTCATTTAACATCTAATTTTTTTTCTTTTTTTTTTTTTTTTTTGAATGAGTATAGCAAAATTTTGAGAAAGATACTGGAAAGTGTGATAGAAATAAGGTCTGCTCCTCATCCATCCCCAGGCAGAGCCCTGTGTGCTCCATCTGGTCATTGATGCATAGAGTGATACCCCTTCCTTGTCTCCCCAGACTGTTTTTCCTGAAGAGCCTAGATCCTTCCACTACAACACTCCAGTCATAGGGGGCGTCCCATCACAAGTCTGTGATGCCAATGAGATCGTAGACTCATTGTCTTAATTGTTGTCTGCATTTGATGGACAATAAGATTGAGGCAAGGTAGCAGTGGGACTGCAGATGTGGTCTCTGTGGAAGGAGGCCACGGGGCTGCCCTGAGATGGTCATGGCAGTTCCATCTGCTTCTAGCCAGCTCCATCAGACCCAGTGGCAAGACACAGCCAAGCCCCTCAGCCGTGAGTGAGGCACCTCTTCCTGAATGGATTTAAGGCAGAAAACTGGTTTTAATATTTGTCTTAATTTCTCACTGCTCAGATCTATTTTATTTGGAAAAAAAAAAATAATTTACCAAAGTCAAATATGTTTTGCATCAGGTAGTAAATGATAAACAATGCTTCAGTGTTTAAGTTGACCCACAGTTCTCTTATTCCACCAAGAAGAGTGAATGAGGGAGCAGCTGGGCAGGAGTTTGGCTATTTGCCATAGCTAACTATCACAAATATGCATGCGGTTTGGTGTATTAAGCACATACACACAGGTGAAACATTGTGGTTTTTATTTATTGCTTTCGATGGAGGCTGCTGATGCCTGTATCAGTTCCATTGACACTTTTTCCAGTTTGTTTCCCAAACATAGAATATTTCTGGGTTATTGCTTCATGAAATGTTTGTTTTGAGAACTGGACTTCAGAGATAGTTCAGAAAAATATAGTTCTGCAATAGCATCTTCCAGAGACCTATATCTAAGATGTAGTGCAGTTTCTGGGTTTTTTTTCACCAGAAATATGAATTGTAGAGTAAGTGATGGTTACCAGTGAAAAAGACTTTGCTGCTTGAAAAAGACTTTGCTGCTTCTGTAGTCTGCGCTGAGGTTAAATGTTAAGACTTCTGCCTATACTGTTGAGAAACTGCTCTGTGCCCTGTCTGTGTTTCTGCTCGCTGAAAGTGCCAATTCCTGTATGGTGCCTTTGCAGTATTAATGAGTAGATCACTAGTGCAGGCATTCTGCATGCTCAGTTTATACAGAAAACAAACTGGGAATTGTCCTCTGACAAATGAAAAGAATAAAATGTTTCTTCACGTCATGCCCTAGCCAGCTTTGTGAGGCTCAGCAGTATTTTCTACTCGAGAAACCACTGAAGGATACTGCAATTATTTAGACTTTAAATGGTTTGGAACTGCCTGCACATCATAAAAGCAAACACTGTAAATGTTGTACCAATAGCATTTTCTTTTAGCTGTTTTTATACAGGTTTATTTCAATCCATATATATGGCTACTTTGCTCCATTTGGATGTAATACAATAGATGCTCACAGATACCTGAGAGACTCACTCTCACACTCAGCATCAAACTGGGAACATGAAATGGACCCTAAAGTTTATTCTACACCAGAAGGAGAAATTTTGTTGCAGTTGCTCATGAAATGTACGTAAGCCTATTATATATAGACATAAATATATTTGTAAAGAATAATAATATATAATCACATACAGATGTCTAAATTGTCTAAGTATGAACAAATCTAGATATGAATGATATGAATATGTTTTTATATGTGTCTAAATACATATAATTACATAAATCTGTGTGCATACATTTCTGAGTATGTTTACATACCAATAGAAATATACATATTTGCATACACTTGCACGTCACATATATAGATATGTATCTATTTGATGTATAAGTCACTGTTTATCATGTACAGTTATGATTGCTCTTTTGCCATGAAGATTACATAATTTTTCATACTCTTAGGACAAAAGAGAGTATAGTTCTCACATTCTTTTGTGACTTTTTTTGGGGCCTATTTCTCCTTTTTTATTTCATACACTCCCCCATTTGCCCCCAATAGATACTTTAAGAATAATTGAACACGATTCTACTATAAAATAGCTTCCAGATCTGAGATGGTATTTTGTTTATAACCAAGCCTGAAGAGATAAGATTTTTCAGATTATATCAATGTCTAGATAATATGCATTTGGATAGGAGAAATGAAGTAATTTCATGTTAGGGGGCATGTTACATTATTCAGTGATATTGTCAGTCAGATTGAAACCATAGATTAGTTCAGAAATGTTTTCTTCTATAGGACTACAAAAGCAGAGACACCTGCAGCATTAAAGCCATTGTGCCATATATTTGCATGTGCCACCAGAATCTGAACAGCTTTTTTTTACAGAACTACTTTTTCAACATAGATTTAAATTATTTAGTAAACGTGTGGCAAGCAATGACTTGAAATCCAAATCCTGTTAGGATTTATTCTGACCTATTTAATAGCTGAAAACTCATGTCCTTCTCCAAAAGTCCACTGGACATTGAAAAGCATACATAATTGCTTTTTCACAAGTTTTTCAAATGTTTCATTAAAGAAAAAGTTTGAACAGCAATAAAATATGGGAACTGTTTTAAAATGCCCAGAATCTGCAGAAAAAATACTGTGTTTTTGGACTGTTTTACAGTGCAAGAGACAAAAGAAAGAAATTTATTATGGCTGGTAGTACAGACTTTTGATAATATTTGCCTGTGTCATGAAATATTGTAGAGTGCATTTATTTAAATAAATTAATTTCCTATAATTTTTTACCCAATTTTGTAATTTTTTTTTTTACCATAATTTGTGAGAGGAACTTAGGTTTCCATGTTATTGTGGTTTAAGCCTAGTCAGCCATGCAGTCCCTCTCTCACTTCCCCGCTTTCTTCCCCCAGCTCCCGGAGGGATGGGGAGAAGAATCGAAAGAATGTAACTCCCATGGGTTGAGATAAGAACAGCCCAGTAACTAAGGTGTAACACAAATCACTGCTGCTGCCACCAATAATAATAATGATAAGGGAAATAAGAAAGGAAGAGAATACAACCGCTCACTACCCATTGACTGATACCCAGCCTGACTGAGCAGTGATCTAACCCTTCCTGGTAACTGCCTCCAGTTATATACTGGGCATGAAGTGCTGTGGTATGGAATACCTCTTTGGCTAGTTTGGGTCAGCTGTCCTGTCTCTGCTTCCTCCCGGCTTCCCCTCCTTCCTGCCAGAGCATGAGACTCAGAAAGTCCTTGGTCAGAGTAAACATTACTGAGCAGCAGCTAAAAACATCGGTGTTATCAGTGCTGTTCCCAGGCCAAAAGTCAAAAACACAGCACTGCACCAGCTACTAAGAAGGAGAAAAAAATGGCTGCTACTGCTGAACCCAGGACACAGGGGCTTTGTTGTAAATATTCAGTCTTTAAATGCGTGAGATTTTCATATGGATTTAATTATGGATTTCTTTGAATCAGTTGCTCTGGCTTTTAAATCTAGGCACAAGACTGCTGTTGAGATGCTGATGAAAGATACAGTATATCCTATAGTCTGGATATAGCAAGGTGCAAACAAATTGATATAGGAGCTGAGTTTGGTAGAAGTCCTATTTTCTGAAATGCTTAGAAAAAGAAGAGCCAAGTCAGTTTCCAGGAGAAAAGGAACATACACAATCAACTTCTGAGTATCCACTGACACTAGTATTGCATTCTTAATAATGGAGGCTGTGGTGAAGCCTCCATTTGGTGATGCATGATTTCAAGTTTGAAAGCCTTTGCAGCACTGGTGATTCCAATGCAATAATTGATCATCCCTGCCTTTATCCTTGCCTTCCCTTTACTATTATTTCTTTTTACAATTCTTTCCCCTCAATCATCTCAGTTCCTTAAGTTCCAACTCAGGCATTCTGGAAATAAGGATGTTGACAGTCAGAAAACATGAAGTAAGATTAAATTAGTTTGGAGTATTGTATATCATCTGACATTTCCTGACTATGGTGAAATCGAAAGCCTGAGAAAAAGACATATCAGGACAAATACTAGCTGCTGTAATTATGCAAGTTTGCCCTGTAGCATGGCCTTGTAGCAGTAAATGATGCACTGCAATGCAGCCCATGGGAAGTGTGGGGTGGTGTCTGCACAGCACCTAAGGCACAGAAGGCTATGGGAGATTATATCATCATGCCCTTAATACGTCTTTTCATTTTCAACTGACTCTATTGCTCTATGTAGGAAAGACAGGGTTCTCAGGAAACTAGATGACTCTGTGGTAGCTCTTGTCCTCATTTACACCATTATTCACCTTGACAGTTCATTATTTAGTTTCTGTTCTGTAAGTGGATTCCATTTCTGAGCTGTGGAAGAAAGAATTGTGCAATTTCTCACAATTTCATTTCTGAGATTTTCTTCTCTCTAGGTTAAGTTCACTAGAAGTGCTTTCATGTCTTTCCAGCTTAGTTGAAAATTCCAAAGCTGGATATTTCAGACAGATTTAAAACCATCCAGTGTAAATTTTACAATGCGGGGAGCCCAGGGTGGGAAATGCCATCCAGAGTAAAGCAGAGTACATACTAAGAAATAACTGCTCTGTTTTAGAGCCCTGAACTGGACTCAGCAGTGCTAAGAGAAGAGTTTGCTTTTGTCTGAGACATGACCAAAAGGATCTCAGAAGGCAGTTTTTGAGCATCAGCTTTGGATATGGGAAACCATGGAGAAACATTTTGATTCTCTGTCTGCAGGATGCCATGTATTAGTCCTTGGATTTTTGCCCTGCAGGTGACGGGGAAAGGCAAACTCATCCAAACTAATTCTGGAAATGCTTAAAGCTATTTTCTTCATACAATAGAAAAGCCATTCTCTGAAATTGCTGGGGTGAATGAACATTTTCAGTCTGCACTGGCTTGGAGAGGTAGCAGAAGGATTGCTGCTACTGAACTTTGCGTTGTCTCTAGGCAGGTGACTACCTGGAATTCAGTAGATGGCTTTGTGAAGGAAAGAATGTTTAGCTGTGCTGGTGGTGGAATGGCGCCTGAAGAAAATAAAATAAAAGCTTCCACTCTGTGTGGAAGTGTAAGAATTATAATTGGAAACTCAAAGGATAGGAAGATTTTCCAAATACTATAATTCTCTCATTCTTTACACAATAATGGTATAATTTACTCTTCCTCAGTAAAAATTCTTTTCGGGTAAGTAACATGTCCCTTTCATATGAAAGGTGCTTTGAGCAGGAATTCTAGGTTAGTAAACCCCTAGAATTTAGTTCACAGAGAAATTTAATATCTTCTTTAACCCAGAAGAAATAATGTCTGGATGCTTGCTTCCTCCTTCCTTTGCAGGACTGTGCTGTGCTTGAGTGGTTTGTACAGCACAATTGCTCTGCACTAATTCAGCTTGTATTTTTCAATCCTTTTGTATTTTATAGAGAAAATATTTTTTCTGTATTTTCTCTACAACTAATGGAGAAAAACAAGCATAATAAGAACACACACAGTTACATAGGGTTTTCTGTATTCTGTCTCCCTTTATTTACTACAGAAGCAGCAAAATAAAGCATTCATCTTTGGACTAATTTAGCACTTGTTAGATCTATGGGAGTCAATGAGAAAGTGGTGCTGGATCTAGTGACTTATTTGTCCTCCGCAAAATAATACAGAAGGAGAACACATTGTTTACAGGGAGGAACTCTAGGTTCAGAAGAAAATAACTACTTTTTTTTTTTTTTTTTTTTGAGATGGGTTGACAAGACATGGTCGCTCAAGATTTTAAGTCCATGGGTTAAGAAATAAACCAGGTCGAGGAGATGTAATTCTCTGTATTTGATAAATGCATTTATTTCTAATGAAAGAAGCAGAGCCTATTCAGAAATATGCCAGTGGAAGAACTTTGATATATTAAAGTACTTGCGCATAACTTTCTGCAACTTGTCTAACAGAGGAAAACAGTATAAGAAACACTAATGCTAATTATTTTCTGAATGTGTTTCCTGGACTGTGTTCTCAAGTACTGACAATAAATGTCAGAGTCTGGACCTGATACTGAACACATCTGCCTTTCTGTGTTTCTCTGCTGTCTCCCTGAAGCTATTTTCTTTCAGTGCTTCAGGGCAGGTGATAGGGAAATGAGGGGTAGATGAATTAGGGATTGTTATTACCATTAGCTGGTGTGGAGGAGAGCATAAGAGCATCACAACTGGCCAAGATTTCATTTTCCTTAATCCCTCCTGTGTGCATTGCCTTCTTAGTATAACACCAGCAGAAATAGTCCATCCCATCCAGCCTTAAGCATTCCTTGGCATGGAGAGATTTATTTCAGAGCAAACAGATGACCTGATTAATTTCATACTGCATTCACCTGCAGCTCCTGAGCTCAGACTCTTTATAAGGAGTTCAAAGCAAATTGTCATCACCTGCAAGAAATCAAAGCAATAGGTAGCTTTGGTGAAACCTGAAACTTATTTACATTTTGTTTTACTGTGATTAAAAATACTTTCCTGTATCATTTCACAAACATTTTGTCTAGTAAAGATTTTTAGGAACTAATCGCTGGCATTTGCAAAAGCAAATTTCTTGCTCATGCTACAGAAACTTCAGCCTTTTTGGTATGGATTTCTGGAGAGGAGTTCTGCCTATACAGACAAAAAATACCAAGATATGATTTTGATTTCAAATCCAGTCTTCTCCTCACTTTCTCTAGATAACAGAGAAGTTTAGATCCCAGGCTAAAACCTTCATTGTAACAATAATATGTCATCTAGGGTCATAGGATGTCTCCCCAGACTGCCTCTGCATCAGCAATTTTTAATATATCAACCGAGGCCAAAAATTATCTAGCAGCTAAAACATTCCTGTGGGTTAATGGCTTTATGGATTTTGACTATAAAAATATTTATATACCACATAATTTTTGCCTTTGTAGGAGGAAGAATTTTATGAGTGTGGAAAACTACTAGGTTGGCCAGAGAAGATCAAAATTCTGGACCTTCTGGCTTAGCTGGATCTTCATAATGACTATGTTATAGCAATTTAGAAAAGATCCATATTGTATAAATACAACCTCATTTTATTACGATATGTATATTTTAGCATCGACAAATTGCCAGAACTGTATCTATGGCACAAGGAGAAAGGAGACATACAAGATAATATGAAGTCCTCATATTAAAGAACTTACCACTTAAAAGGCCAGTAGGAGAAGATAAAGCTGGCTAGGGAGGGAATATGAGATCTGTGTCTGTGGCAGGTTTGTAAAGCATTAAGATGTCTCCTCACAGCCATCAGCAAGATGTTGTTAATTGTAGTGAGTAATACTTCATTTGCATTTCCCAATGACATATCCCCTGCATACTCATATGAGTAAAAAAATCTGAATCTGCTGCACTGGTCATTTTTGAAAAAGTGGTGTGAGTATAGTAAAAGTTTGGCACAATTAGGGGCATTGATTATTCACTTGCTGTATTTGATCCTGGACAGCAGTCAGCAGTAATAGATTCAGGATAAATGCCAAGCTGTCCTCCTCTCCCTTCTGCGCTGAGGAAGTATAAAAATTGCCTCCCCCAAAGGGAAACATTTTAAATAGAGGCATTGAGCTGTCTGCAAGAGTCTGAAAAGAGACTTAGCAGGACTTACATATAAAAGAGTGGTGGGACTGCCAGAGTTCTCAGCACTGTCCTAAATCTTCGCCCATTTAAACCAATAATAAAACTCCTTTTAACTTCAAGAAGATCTGCAGGCTGAAGCAGTGGCATATATTTACGCAGTACTTTCCTGGCGGCCATGCATGAAAGGGGAGTGTCAGAAAGGGCGACCATGCACCAGAAATTCTCTCAGTGTCACTTTGATGACTTGCCTGCTGTCTGTGTGGCTGGTCCTGTCCTACCTCTGCTGATGTAGGTGTCCATGCAGGTGAACACTGTGATGCCCTGTGCAGGAAAAGGGGTGCTTCAGCCTTGGTTCGCTTGCAGAAATGGGATCTTGATAACTTTGGGGGAGAGTAGAGGGTGATGTAGCTGAAAGAGGCAATGCAAAACCAAGAGGGTTAAGAGAACGACAGAAATGAGCCCTTGTCCCTCCAGTTTTCAGTGCTGTTTCCATATTACCATTTTTTTAAACAGTCTTTTGTCTTCTTATAACTTACTTTTATTTTATTTTTTCCCTGTATTACTGTGGGAATAAAACCAGTTAAAAATAAATAAAAACTATTTTTGTTTTCTAGCAGTCATAGCACAGGGGAGCCACATGTAAGAACCAGCTCGGCTGTAAAGCAACATAGCATGAGCACAGCCTCTGCTCATGATAATTTACAGTACAAATAGGCAGAACTGGTGCTTAATGACAGGGGTCATAGAACCACACAGACTTGACATATCTTACTGCAAATTAAAAAGCTCCTATGTTGAAAAACTAAAATCATTAGTATCACCTAGTATAACCAGTTGGATAGCGGGCAGTACACAGCATGGCATTTCCAAGCTAAGAAAAACCCCAGATTTCTGTGGATAATATGTTTTAATGCTTAATAGTTTTCTTGCATTGAGTCTGAGCTTTCTTTCAAGTCTATGTTTCTTTCAAGAAATGTTTTCCATTTCTTTTTGCAGCTCCTGAGTGTTGACTCCTGCATGAGCAAGGAGTCAGCTACTGCAAATGGGATTTTGTCATGGAAGAAAGTGATCCATTTTTCATTCAGCTTTCCTAAAGATGAATGGAGGTTATATCCACAGTGCAATACAGAGAACAAGGACAAGTTATTTAGGAATTATTGAGAGTCTTCCCCTGTCTGAGCTCTGTCCCACTGAACTGGAGCAGTGACCAAGATAGTTGATGTACACCTAGCTCAGCAGTGCAGGTTAGCAAGTGCTTGGACTGCAGGATAGATACTAGATACAACATCCTTTGAAGCTGATGCAGGGGGTAAGTAAATGGTCTTGACCAGTACCACTTTCAGAAAGAGCTCCAGTCTCTCATGCCTAAGGTTTACAGAATAAATCATACTCTTCTGTCACATAAAATTATGAAATATCCATGAAATATCCACAGCTCCTGGGAGCCTATGGTGAGCTTAAGGCAGGCAGAGCAGCTGTCCTTATTAAACAGAAGCAGTCCCATAGCACCTGAGCAAGTTGAGTAGATATATGTCCTGAGAGCAGCAAGGTTCAGCCAAATGTTCAGTGATCACCAGGCAAACCCACAGTGACAAGTCAGGTTCAAAGCTGAACCAGAAGGTCAAATCACCACCTCAGTGCCAAGACCAGTGAGGTAGGCTCCTTAGCACAGGCATACCCACAACAAGCTAAAGGCAGAATCAAGCTCTGAAGCCTAAATACTGCCCCTGAGCAAAGGGAATTCTCCCCAGTGAAACTTCTCTTGGCTCTCTTTAGCGTCAGCTGTTTCTGCACAAGTCTAATCCCAGCCATCAGAGCTGGGCCGGAGCACAGACAGATGAGCCCACAGAGCCTGCACTTAGGGTCCTGACACTCACCTTATGAACCCAAAGAGACAAATAAAAGGCTAACAAATGAAATCATTCTGCGCCAGACAAATGTTCTTAGAAACAAACTTTCCTAAAATGATAATTTAGGATTACACAACACTGGAGATCATGAACACCTCCCCTGCCCTGCAGATCGTCACTCAGAATTTTGTGCACTACACACTAACTCAAAAGGCTTTAGGCCTCAGGAGGTCTTTTGACCATCTGAAGGCCTTCTGATTACCTGGTTTCCACTGTTCCATTTAATTCATAGTAGTAGTGTAAGAAACAGTGTACTTAAAATATTAATTCCATGATCAAAGCTTGTATTTACCCAATAGATCAATTAGGAAACATTTCTTTACAGAGAAAGTGGTCAAAAACAGGAACAGACTTCCTGGAGAGTTGGTCAATGCCTGTTGTGGTTTAAGCTTAGTCGTAAATTAGACAAAGCATGTAGCCTGCTTGTTTTCCCCCCACAACCTGTCCTT
>WYDI02041916.1:0-17668 GCA_009867235.2 Psittacus erithacus
TTATCATTATTATTATTGGTGGTAGCAGCAGTGATTTGTGTTATACCTTAGTTACTGGACTGTTCTTATCTCAGCCTTTTGAGAGTTACATTCTTTCGATTCTCCTCCCCATCCCTTTGGGAGTTGGGGAGGGAAGAAATAGGGGGAGTGAGTAAGCAACTGCATGGCTGAATTGCCAGCTGGGTTTAAACCACGACAATCAGATTGTGTACAAATACTGTTATATAAACATATAATCAAAGCACTGGTAAAATTATCCGTGTAGTACAGCAAGTATAACACAGAATCCTAGAACGGTCTAGATTGGGAAAGACCGTAAAGATCACCTGGTTTCAGCCCTCTTGCCACGGGCAGTGACATCTTCCACTATATCAGGTTGCTAGCAAGTATATGTGTAAATAGAGGTAGCACTTGTGTATGTATTCATACACATGATATATGTTATCACATACAGTTATCATTAGATGAGAATAACGGCACTGGAACTAGTTCTAGTACTAGTTCTTACTAGTAAACTAGTCTAAGTTGAACATCTTATTGACTTCCTATTGGCATGTAATTTTAGTGAGTGTTTTTTCATTGTCAGCATTTTTCATTGCTAAAATGTCTTTACCAATTGCCATGAGACTACAAAATATGTAAAAACTGGATTAGTGAACAAGGGTTGGAAATAGGTCTTTCTCACTAACAAAGATACAGCATAAAGATAGGTTAAAAGATAACTGTCATCTCGTACAGATTTTCTCTTATTTCTTAACATGGTGTGGAAAATGTTCTAAATATTTAGTAACTCAGTATTGACTAAAAGTTTAAGTACAATACACTGTGCAATTAACTCTGCCTCTTCTCCAACTCCTTTTTTAAGAATGTCATGTAAAGTATCTCTACTTATGCCTATCAGGAACAATTAGGTGCAAGACAACAAGTAATATTATACTGTGGTAGCACAGCTCAACTGCAGGTTTGCTACAATATTACCCGACAACCTATAAAACTCAAATGAATCGCGGTCTTCATAATTCAGGGAAAAAAAAAAAAAAAGAGGATAGCGTCAACCCCTCCAAGTATCACACAGACAAATCCTACGTCCACTCAGAGCTCGAGCCCCTCTCGCTAGGGTTGCATGCTAATTAGAGCAGTTGAGTGCGATTCTCCAATCGTCAGTCACAAAGGCAACCCGCTGAGGCTAGTCTGTGGCGCCTGGTGAGGGGGAGTGTTTGAAAGGAAGTTTGTGCACACCGATGTTTTCAGCGACAGCCTAGTAAGAGAGGACAGGTTTCTCTTCCCTCCTCTCAGCCAGGGCCCATCAGAGAAGGCAGCTCTGAGTCAGCTCTAGTGTCCCCAGCCAGGGCAGCCTAACCTTCCCGGGAAGGCTACAACAGCGAGACTTACCTTAGTGAGCTGGGCGATCTTCTTGCACATTTTCACGTGCATTTCCTGACTGCATTCCTCCGCCGAGCTGCTGCGAGAGGCTTTAGATGCATTGCAAGTCCCGGGCTGACGAATCTTGTTTATGCCAGAGGCCATCAGGCTTGAATTTAATCAAGTCTGCCCGTGTACTCTCCGGCGGTTAGATCCCGTTCGTCCGGCTGCCTGGTCCGGCGCGCTGCTAAAATCCCACAGGGCTGGAGGAACTTCAGCTCCACCCGGCGAGCTCCAGCGGCTACCGCTCTTCCTTCTATGCAGATGCCCCAGTCCTTCAGCAAAACACCCAGGCGAGGAGGTAGAGAACAGCATGTGCAAAGATCCTCATCGGGATTATTTTCTCCCTCCGCTTCTCTTCAAATGGTTGAGCTTCTGCCAGGAGCAGATGCCAGCGGCTGAATGCTACAAATTCCCCACAGAAGTCACCGAGCCAGCCCTACAGGCAGCAGCACAGACGTTGCTGCGGATTTATTATAAAGATCGTCTGTAGATGAAATTATGTTGCCTTCTTGGGCTGCCAGAGGATTGCAGAGGTCATCAGAGAAGACGGTGTTGGCGTCTTTCATAAACTCTGTTACTTTAGCAGTCCTCTCCGAGTCCGGACGGACCAATAAAATGCTGAAGAAAATCTTGTTCAATTTTTGCTGCCGCGCTGAAAGCGGAATGAATCAGTTCTTGCAGCTAAGACGCATACTTGAGCACAGCTGAGCCAGGGAGTCACGTCCAGGATCCAGCCCTCCTGCCTTATCCCGAAAGGCTGGGCAGTTCCCTCAGTTACACTAGAGGCATTAGAAAGGTGCCAGAAGAAAACAGACAAAATTACATGGTTTAGGTTTGGTTTGGGGTTTTTTATTTGTTTGATTTTTATCTGCAAGCCATCCCCTCTCTTCAGAGACCAGGCTTGTACATGTAAAAATAAGTAAAGGAGGGAAAAGGCAGAAAAAAGGTAACAAAAAAGGCAAGCTATTAAGCTAATGGGATTTAAAAAGAATGATGCTTCAGTAAGTTATGCAAGGAGAAAATGGTTGGTGGAGTCATTTAAACAAGTCTAGAAGATAGAGAGGAAGGAGAAGGCGGCACAGTAGGATGAAATCCGAAAGGTGGACCAGAGGAAAAGGGAGAAAGAACAAGAGAAACTGAGAGCTGCTCAACATCTCTTTGATGTGTCGCTGCAGGCAGTACAAGAGACTCCATGGAGCAGGCTGAGGGTCCCATCTCACACTGGCTTGCAGCCAGGCATAAGGAACAGGAGGCTTCTTCCCTTGCCCTATGCAGGTAAGGCAACTTCCAGTCTCTCCTGGCAGTACTTTCCATCCTTCCTGGGCAAGAAGATTCCACTTTGCTAGTGGTGGGTTTGAACAAACACTTCTTCAGGCTTATCAGAACTGGGAAGGAGGATTATCCAGTATCAGCTAAAGAAGGGCAGGGCAAAGGGAAAAAGGAAAAATCCTTAGTGAAAACGGAAAATCTGGTGAGGGTAAAAAGAGATAAAGCACTCTTAAGAATAAAGCACTCCAAGAGGGAAAAGTTCAAGGCAGAAGAATGCCTGCAGGCAGTGGGGAGAAGGAGGAGTGAGAAGATAAGATCTTGGGACAGAGAAACTTAACTTTTTAACTGCTGGAAGAAAAAGAGGGACTTCAAATATCCAGAGGCAGAAAGAGTGTGAGAAACTCTTCAAAAGTGAAAGAAAATTAAGGCTGACTGAGAAACACAGTGTAGAAGAAGGGAAAGGCAAGGAAGGAAAACTGGTCACAGTTGCTGAGAGATGCTATGCAGGGAAGAACATTCATAAGAAAAGGTAAGGAACAACGCCTTGCACACAAGGAATGACTGAGTATAGTTTCTTCCTTCACTGGCACTAGTGACAGGATGCTGCTGCCTGTGACTGAAACTTTTCTATGACTAGGACTTAAGGACATGACATTGTCAATTGTCTGATATCTGACAAGACATGTACTCACACTTAAGTTTAACTCAGTTAATATGGTTATACTATCTTCTCCACATGGTCATCAATTAAAAAAAAAGTGTAGGAACTTAATTATGTATTGATATATGTTATACATTGATATATAATTATATGTTTGATAAAACTGACAAGCTTATTAGGACGATAAAGAGAACAGAGGAGGCTGGAGCAATTTCCTAGCACCTTGTTTTCTCAGAAAAAAAATCCAAACCTGAGTGAAAATAGAAAGTAAATTAAGAAAAAAATAAAGAAGTTCTAGAAGTAGTTGCAATAAGCTGCCTGTGTTATTGCTTTAATAGATGGATAGTAACATATTAGTATTTTCTCCTTTACAGCAGAGAACACACTGGACCTGAATGCATGGCTAGACAGAGACGACACACATAAGCAATGACAGAGCAGAGAAGAACAGATGTCAAGTAAACTGGGAGACGAAAAAAGCATTGAAATATTTTCAATTAGACTGTTTATGTAATTGGAGGAAGGAGGGTTAGAAGGAAAAACTTGAGGCTTTGGTACAAGATGGTGTTTTACCAGAACATACTTTGACACTGATAAAATATTCTGAGTCAGACAAGACTTGTCTGTCAGTCAATACTTCAAACACTGGAAAAAGCTTCAGTTGGTTCTCCTGCAACCAAAATTCAAGTTCATAGGTGATCAAGTCCATTAGTTCCACTACTCAAGAATACCACTTGGTTTCAATAACGGAAGTTCAGAGATGACAGCAGAGCTTTTCAATAAGAATTTGACCTATTTTTTTTTCTAATAATTGAACTAGGGATCGACTGTAGGTAGGATTACAAGGCCAGGGTGTCCACTTAACTTTTCACTGAAAACTACTGAATTCAGTGGGATTTTTTTTTTTTAATATGTGAGGCAAAGTTAAAACTGATCCCCCAGATTACACTCTACTGCTATTTTGCAGCCCAATTTGCATTTGAAAATAGCAGAACAGTACAGGTATACATCAACAGTCATATTATATTTCAAATGACAAACCCGTACCAATCAAATGGCTTTAAAACTTCTCAAGTTAGTGTCTCAACAAAGGAAGATGTATCCCTAAGTGAGAGTCTAACAATTCATAAAACACTATCCCCATTATTGATCTACACTTAAATTCAGTTTGGTCCTGTCAAGGTCCGACTGGATAAAACCCAGTGCTGGAAATATTTTGTTTGTGATGCTTAGAGTGAAATAAAGATGCAAATGAAAATCAGTACTGCAATCGGTCAGTTTATTATGAAAAGATAATTATTATAAAAAAAATAGTGATAGGACAAGTTGGAAAAAAGGATAGAAATTAAGCAAGAATTCAGAGTGCAGAGAGAGATAGTCACCACCATGGATCCAGCAACATCCCAAGGGTCCGTAGTTGTCGTCTTTGGTGGTGGGTGTCTCCCAGGATCTGTAGTCATCATTGAAGGTAGATGGCCACAACAGCTATTACCTTTTTCCCCTTTTATAATACATTAGGGGAAACAACCTCTGCTCTTAATGTCACATACTGCACATTCCTGGTGGATCGTGTGCATCCACTTTCACTGATCTTGCAGCCAACTTTTTAGCTGCACGTGCCTGTCAGCAATCCTTGAGATAACAGACAGCAATTCCTCACACCAGTCCTTGAGATAATGGACAGTGGAGTCCCATCCTAGCTCCTCACAGCTGTCTTCAAGATAGTAGACCTCAGCTTCTCATACCAATCTTTGAGACAATGGCCAGTGAAGTCTGATTTCAGCTCAGTCTCTCCCAGGTCCCACAGTAGGCTTTTGACCCCACTCAGCATACAGAACTGAAGGAGTGGAACCAACAAGATGCATAAGTTACAAAAGCCCTTGAGAAACTACTAAGTAGGATAAAAACAACTTCCTTTATTTACCTGGGGTTTTTATCCAGTGACCTTCATCTATAATTACCACAAAGTAACTGTCATGTAGCAAGTTTGGCTTACCCAGTGGCACTGCGCATTTGTTCACACGAAGGACTGACAAAGGAAAAAGAAAGGATCTGGAACAGTGGGTGAGAAGCAGAGACAACCAGAAGTAGACCATAGCATAGCAGATAAGGTCAGTATTTCAAAGGACAACAAAACAAGCTTAAATTATTGGAGCACACTTCGCTCTGAAGCACCATACAAGGCTCTGAGTTTCATCATTCCTTCCATTTTCAGACAGGACTGTTAAAACCCACTATTCACAACCTCCAAGCCTGTACTGCAGGTAAGGTCCTTGCCCTTCCAGTCGATTGCTGTACCCATCCCTCAGGAAGCAGCTAGCCCTTACTGAGCCAAGTTAGCTCAGAAAAGGACTGAAGACCCAAGGCTGAGCTGAAATGGGGCAACTGAGCAAGAGGCATGGCAGGAAGCCCCAGCTGAGGCTGCTCAGTGGCCATTAAGACTTATTAGTGCAGTCAAGCCCTTGAAAATTAACATGTAAAAACTATGATAGCACACACCTCTATCAGTTTAACAAGTACCTGGTATCACAGGGAGACTGGTACACTCCGCATGGAGAAAAGCCTGAATGGCCAATATTTGTGATCCTACTTCAGCATGTGATATACCTACACGTGAAATACCAATTGTGATACTGGGAATCTGGACCCCTGTAGTATATTTGTCCTTTAAGCCAGTATGCCTAACTGGGTTAAGATTTCAATATGTCATAACAGAAGCCCAACTTCTATTTCTACCAAGAAATACAAAGCCTAGTAGAAATATTTAAAACAGACCTCAAGAAATAAATCTCACATCGTGGTTAAAATCCATCATAAGGGACTGCAAGGTATTCACCAAGGAAAATCCGCATCAGTGGATCTGAGATGCAGGCAGGCACAATTGGCCTGCCAAACATACGTGAATCAAACATAATTCAATTTGCATTATTAGTTTCACTTAAAACAAAAGTCCTGGTATTTTAAAATCACAATGATCACAAAGTTTTACCTGCTCTTCTCTTCCTGTTTCCATCCTCCCCTCCACAAACAGACTCCTACGGTGAAAAAAGATGGAGTTAATTGTCCAGTAAAAATATCTTATTTCCTGAGAAAATATAACCTTACAAAACCCCCAACTCATTAAGGATTTGCTGTTGATTATGTTTTTGTAGAGTGACTATTTCTTCAACATGAAATAAAGTCTTTTAGAAAAATGTTAACATAAAAGATTCTATGTTACTATTGCACTTGTGAATGTAGAATCCATTTCCCACTCTCTAAGAGTAGAAGGTGGTTGGGCTGGACCTGTATGTTTCAAAAGTTAATACAAAAGACTCACCTTTAAAAAGCAGGTATGTTTTAAACATGCACAAATGCATGGTAGTACAATATGTCATGAAAAAACAACTGTGCCACACATATAATTGTAAAACTTCTTTTTATCTATAAAATAGAATGCTTTTTTCTCCTGCTGCTGCCCTCCACTCTTCACACAGCTCATATACCCCATAGTCCTTGACACAACCATAAAGGGAAAATCATTCTAATATTTCATTCATAAAATCTGCTTCTTAAAGAAAACCCTGGGAAGATCCAGACCTGGAACAAGACTGACCCCTAGCGCTTTTCTATTTTACTTGTTAGATTTTTTTATTATTATTATTATTAATTTTTTTTTTCTTAGAAAGCCAAAAATGCTACTTCTTCGGGATTGGTCCTGCCTATTTGACGTACTGTTGTTTGACAGTTTGTCATCTGTCATAAATAACTGTCATCACTTGAGGTAATCAGACACTTTTTTTTTTAGAGCCTAAACACACATAGACATGAAATACCTGGAGTTCCTAGTGTCCACAGCTGTCTACTTCTGTCCACAGTTTTGAATGCTGTCTGTAGCCCTGTAATTAATATGCAACTCTGTAGTTACTATATGCCCAGGGTGTTTTCCCTCAGCTAATCATCTTCTCCCTTGCTTCTCATTAAATATTAGTCTCTGACTCACACTATGTTTTGAAACCCATAACACATCTCTGGAGTTTGAGTTTACTTATCTTTCCTGATTTTAATGAGATATAGAATTTATTGCTATTCTCAAGTTTAAGGATTTTTGGAAAACATTAGGTTCACAACAAATGCTTGAAAAATTGGGGAAAATTTCCACTAGGAAAAGATTCAGTCTAGAAGGAATATAAATATGCATTCCCAAAAGTCAGTTGTCCATAATAGCTATCTTTTCCCTTATAGCTGATACAAACCAGAATGTTTCAAAAAGAAGCACTCTGCAAGTTGGATTCAGCTTAGGTTGTTCACCCAAGGAACTAAGTAACCAGTTACTTAACTGGTTATGTAGTGAACTTAACCCCCGATGTTTCCTAAATCCTTAAAACAGGCAAAAGTGAACTTTAAAATAGACAAACACACTTTGCTCTAGATAGCATAGCTGAGCATTTTTTCTCCCTGGATGACCGTTCTCCAAAGGGCCTTTATTACTTTTAGACACAGGCTGAGCTTTCTTCTTTCACTACCCCAATTACTTGGGTGTAAGGTTCCCGTTAATAAAATACAACTTCTTTTCCAGAAGATCCCGTCCGGAGAGGACCTGGGGAGCGTGGCTAATGGCAGCACCACAGTTTATCAGCCTTATTCAGCTATTTTGCATCGACATAGGTTCTGGAAACCCTATTACCAGATGCTTTTCCACAGCCGCAGCGTGGCTGACACCGAGCCTGCTTTAAAATAGCCGCTGCCCGGGCTAGCAGCGCGTCCCGAGAGGCGGAGGCGAAATCCCCTCAGCGTAGCACCGCCCCACTCGCTCTCCTCCCACTCCCCGCCCTCCTCACGAGAACATGGCGGCGCGACCCTGCCCGCGCGCTCCCTTACTTACGGCCGCCCGTCACCGCCCAGGCCCTGTCCCGCCTTCAGCGCTCAGGCACGAGCGCGCGCTTCTCCCTCTGCCCCCTCCCACTGATCCTCTCGCGAGAGCTGGAGCGGTACTCGCGTCCGGTTTGAAGGTGGTGGCGCGGGCGCCGCAGCCGTTGCTGGCGCGCGCGCGGCGGGTTCCGGTGGTGCTCTTGCGGCTGGAGAGGGAAGAGGGGGGCGGCCTCACCTGGCCTGGCCGTTGAGCGGGAGCCTTGGTTCGCCGTTAGGAACGGCCTCTCCGCCGTGCGGACGCAGCAGCTTTCTGCTTCCCCAGGGCGGCTCCGAGCTAAGGGGTCCCTGAGCAGGGAAGTCTTTCCGTGACCGTCCCCCTTCTCTACTGCCATGAGAGCAAAAAAGAAGCTGCAGATCAAGGAAGCCTTTCAGCTAGCCCAGAAGCCTCACCAGAACCGCGCGAAGCTTGTTTTGGGTTTGAAGAGTACCTATGACCAGGTACGCTTGCTCTTGGGCTGGGGTTTCGTCTCGCTGAGGGCGGAGCGAGGGCGCTCAGCAGCGGGCTTGCCTCTGCCTCAGCGGGCAGGGGCCTCTTCGGCTCTGGCTCCCCTAAAACTAGTGTTGAGACCCCTGCGACTTAAAAGGAAAAGCCGAAAAAATCCTCCCAAACAACAAAACCTCAACAAGCCACACGCTAAACGGCTGTACGCAGTTACCTGCTGCGAGCATGGTGTAAGACCGGCTCACAGCAGGTATTAATGATGTTGCTGGAAGGTGATTGGATACCCGAGAAGTAGGGGTGGCACAGGTTAATAATGGGTGAGGGTGCTGATTGCTGTTCTGAAACCTGTCAGCAGGTGAATGTACACTCCAGAATGAAGCCCAGCAGACAGGACATATTCTCGCTGTAGTATTAAAGCTAAATATTCAGTGAAGAGTGCACAACAGTGGATGTGCTCTAACGGCTTTAAACGTTTAAATGGAAGCTGTCAATTTTCCTGTGGTACTGTTTTTGAAAGATGAACTGGGTAGTTATCTTTTGCTGTGGCTTAGTTTTATTTTTATTCATTTATTTTTTTCAGTTGAGTGATAAGGAAGATTTTCATGAAAAATTCATTCACTTCCTTAAGTATGCTATGATAATCTACAGACGGGAGCCTGCAGTGGAACAAGTGATCGATTTTGTGGCTAGATTTGTTACTTCATTTTGTCAAATGGAGAAAGAGGATGGTAGTGAGGCGGGAGAAGAGGATAATTTACTTCTGAATTATGTGTTTAACTTTCTGCTTGAGGTACAGTAACACATTATTAAATATTTAACACAACAAACAGAAAGCTCATGAGGTGAGGAAAACTTGCTGGTGCTATGCCTGCACACTACAACTTAAAAGTGAAAGCAAGGCAAAGCTAGTGCTTTACAAATAACATCACGCCCCCAAACACACACACACTCAGACACACCCTCCCCCTGCAACAACTGGATTTGAAAAGTTAGGCCCGTGAGAATATATGAACTGTTCTTTTATTTATTTGTCAGTTTTGTCATTATAGGGTTTACTATAGGTGCACTTAAAGTGTGAATTGTGGAGCTGTTTTGTAAATGAGTTAACGCTGTTTTTTTAAGTTAAAATACTGTAAGATCTTTCGTACAAGTATGGTTGGCGTGTGTATTATTTGTTTCTGCTTATTGCAAGTCTTATATAGAAAGATCAACAGTTCAAATAACAGGAAAACACAAGTATAATTAAATTTTCTTAAATTATTTATCAGGGCAAAATCACTTGCCATTGTTGCTGTTGGTTTTTTTTTTTCCTTCTAGATTTTATGGATACAGTGGTAAGCTAGCTAATGTAGTCTATATTGGGTGATATGCATGTTTCTTCCTTTGTGAAGGTGTTGCCAATTATGTAAAGTGCCCCTGATCTAGGTGATGGGCCATAGTTGTTTTCCAGTTCTTTGACTTTTTAATCTTATTAAAAATTAACTTAAATGGGAAAAGCTTTTGAAATAGAGGTGCATGTTTTATGTACTATATGCAATGTCAGCTACTTACATGTGCGTGTTAATAGCCTTAAGTTAGAAATGGGAAAATTGTGATTACAAGAATACTTTTTTTTTTCCTTTTCCCAAGTCTCACAATGCGAACAGCCATGCCGTTCGGTTTCGAACATGTCAGCTTGTTAATAAGATTTTGGGAAACATGCCAGAGAATGCCCAAATTGATGATGAATTATTTGATAAAATTAATGAAACCATGCTAATTAGACTTAAAGATAAATTTTCAAATGTGAGAATTCAAGCTGTTTTGGCCCTGTCAAGACTTCAAGATCCTAAGGATGAAAACTGTCCTGTTGTTAATAGTAAGTAGTATTGTTTATTTTCCTCTTTGTAAACAGATTTGTTGATTTTTCATTAGTTTGAAACATTTTTAAACATTTTTTTTAAGCCTTGAGTAAATCTTAGTGTTCTTCTAATAATTCATAAATTGTGGGGCTCTCTGCTTGAGGAGGTTGTAGATGCAAGATTTATGTTTGTTCAAGGGGAAAAGACAGAGCTGCTTGAAGGACAGATCCACTGGGGATTAAATAACAGACAAATGATACTGGGTTCAGTCTATTCCTTGAACTGAATATAGTTGAAGGATGATGAGAATAATGATGTGTTGTGAATTGGGGTGGAGATATGACACATGCTTGCCCAGTTCTTACCCTCTAAGGACCCTTTTATAGTATTAATTGATTGAATTTGCACAAAAACACTTAGAGGGATAGAGATGATAATGGAAAAAATAATTTTTTCTCACATTTTGCCTTTCTGCCCCAGGAGAGGCAGGCTGGTTACTGATATTGCTGAACTATGATTTTTGCATGTCCCCCACTCCCACCCAGTCTCATCTTATTCACAAATCGCTTTAAGAGATCAGCACCTTTGGAACCCAGGGTTCCTGATGCTGGTTTTATGCCTTTTTAGGTTTCGTTGTACATGGTGTGATTCTTAACTTAGCCTCTACTTCCATTGCCTCAATTAGATGTAGGTTTGTACGAGCACAGCTGTTATGTAAATTGTGCCTGATTGAACTTTACATACTATCTTTTGCAAAGAGTTAGGTGTTTATTGATGTTAAGGTACCTTCTTTGAAATTATATTTTTCTAAGTGTTTGCTAGTAAGTTGCTTTTATAGGAGCATGTAAATTTCATAGTTAATCATAATCTCACAAAGCAAGAAGGTGAATTCAAGTATTCTCTGATTAATTTTTTGTTGTTGCTCTCAATTTTGAACAAGGGTCAAGAATATAGCAAAAAGCATTACATGAGAGATTTGCTGTTTGAATTTTAGTAGGCGTAATGGAGATTGCAGGTTTTATAGGAAAACTCAAGAATCCGTCTGAAAGGTAGCAAGGATGTATAGCCAGTGAATAAAGGTGTCAAGGAGTCAACGTTTGGAAGGTTTGTGGGGGTTTTTTCCCCACTTAATGACAAAATTGTCATTTATGAGCAGAATCTAGAGCACCAAATTTTGCAGTTATTAACTGTAGATCCTACTTATGATTGCAAATATTGTTTTTGTAGTCAAGTTTCTTTTGTTACCATTATGCAAGCATGTAATTGCCATAAATCTTAGGACTGTGACCCTAAGCTCTTCCCTGAATTTGTATGAGCTGTGCAGGGGAGGTGTTTTAATGGCTGTGGGTTTTTCAAAGTTTTTCTATAGTGTTTCAAACTAATGAAAACATTATTATGACTCTTTTACTTTCAGTTTACAGCACATTGCTTGAAAATGATTCTAATTCAGAAGTGAGGCGTGCAGTGCTCTCCTGTATTGCTCCATCAGCAAAGACTTTGCCAAAAATTGTAAGCCGCACTATGGATGTAAAGGAAGCTGTCAGAAAGCTGGCGTATGAGGTAAATTGAATCACTTGACATTCATTTCAAAGACTGACTTAGGGAAAAGGCTTTAAATCTTTTATTCTCTTTCACTGGTTAAACACTAAGAACTGCTAAATTATTTTCACTTAGCAGAATTTTGAGGGGAGTGATAATTTTTGGGTTTTTTTTTGATTTGGTGTTTGGTTTTCTTTTTTTTTTTTTTTTTTTTTTTTGTCCCCACAAGTTCTCAAGTTAAAACCTCTGAACTCAACTACAGAACTTGCTTGATAGAAATTACTATTATGATAGTACTTGGCTCTTCAGGATCAGACAACAGGTCGTATACATAATTTATACTTTTGCTGTTTTCTAGCTATACATTTCGTGATGTTTGTGAAGCAAATCTTTTCTCTGTTATTTTACAATCAGTAATTAAGTAAAGTTGGGATCACAGCAAAACTAGTGTAAAAAAAAAATGCCTATTTTTGGCATTCCAATTTTGAGAAGCATCAATCTTTACGTCTAGAGGTAAGATCAAGAAGGTATGCTGCAACGTACATTTCTAGTGCAGGCATCTTAGGCAAACTCTTCAAACAAATTATTCTATCTTTTCATATAGAACCATCTTCTGCTCTTTCTTAAATTCTGTTTTTTAACTGAATCTCTGTGTTGCTAGGCTTTAAGTATATACTTCTGGCATTTCATTGCAGATATTCATTGCTCTTGGAGGTTTAAAGAAGATAATTTCATATCCAGGGGTGGCATTCAGTTAGTGCTGTCCAGCTTCTGAGCTGGTAGTTAACTTTTATTCTTGATTTTATTTTATGTTTTCTTCCATGCACAAGAATCTGCTAATTAATGTATTGGTGCAGTGCTGATGGTATCAATATGACAGGCTTTTATTGACTTACACTTTCTGTGCATGGATAAAACATAGTTGATGAGCTCAGTTGTTATCATTTGTAAAATGCATTTTAATTTTTTTTTATTAAGGTTTTGGCGGAAAAAGTTCATATGAGAGCTTTGTCAATAGCACAGAGAGTAAAATTGTTGCAACAAGGACTTAATGACAGATCTGGTAAGAGATCATCTTTTTCAACATTTTAATACAGATGTTTGAGAGAGTACTTTCTGATGTTTTGGGGATAATTTATATGGAAGCTCTGGTAGTGATAATGAAGAGCTCAGAGGGAGTCATGAGGTACAAGGAAATGTTTAAGCACAAGAAATTCTGCTTGCTACTTTGGTTTTCTAGTCCCCTTGGAGTGTATAAACCAGAAAATGATTTCACTTTCAAAAAACTTGAAAGCCACTGAGCTTTAAAGTAGGAACAAATGCTATTAAAATTAAAAAGCAACAATGTAATTAAACACAGTAGTAGAAACGTAGTTATTTAATTCAGTGTATCTTGAAACGTTTCATTACAGATATTTTTGTAACTAATATGTACATTAAAAAATGAAAATGTGAACATTAATATCAGTTTGATAATTTTTTGAAAATGTTTCCTGTGTGCTTTCAGAGAGGAGTCTTCTAAGCTGGTTATTTTTTCATTTGACTAGCTTGAATGTTTTCTTACTGACTTTTTGATTGACCTTCATTCATTTCATCTTGCAGCAGCTTTATTCTTTTTGATGTCTTCTGTGCTGTATCACTTTATATAAAGAGCCATTCAGAATGTACCTATGATTGCGTGTGTTGTTGCCAAAAGATCAAAAGGTCACATGCATTCAAGCGAGACAGTTTTGGTCTCCCTCATAGAACATGGCTTTTGTTTGCAACAATAGCAATTATATACATGAATTTCCTCATAAAAGCTGCCTGTTTTACTAAGTGCTACTGTGTTATCCACGTACATTGTACGGAAAGTCTGTACTAAGGCCTGTTGAATTTAACTCTGAGAATTTGCCTTGCTTAGTAATGGGATGCTTGTGAGCTGTGTGAAATAGGACCTAGGTGGATATTCACTTTGAGAACAAAAGTACTGTGTTCACTGGTAACTGCGGCTCTTAAAGGTGTGTCATGTATGCATATGTTTTTATTGATCTACCTTTCTTTTTGGCTCCTGAGGACTTGCTCTTTTTCTTGACACCAAGTATCACAAGGGAAAGTATCTGCCAGAGTATGCAGTCTCACTGATTTTGATATCACATGCTCTTTGTTGAGCAAAAAGTTTGTTCCAAATGGACTGCATTTGTATACAAGTTCACTAGTATTTTTGATCATTTTGATCTGTTTGCAAATTCTATAGTCTTGAGCATGTTTATCAAAATTGCTTATCTGAGTAACTCCCAAGTTAACAAGGGAGGAATCTGCTTGTTCAAGGTTGCTAGGTTGAAGTTTTTATTTTTTCCATACTGGCTTCTGAACAAGGGTTTATGATTAAACAAGACCTAGAAGACATAATCCAGATTCTGCTTACTTCTGCTTTTCAGCATTCATTCGGCTGTCAATTTTCTACTCTTGCTTTCTTTCATTTTACTACATTCTATTAGTTTATGTGGAGATTGAAGTTTATGCTTCTCACTTTCTTGGAGAGGTTTCTCATTCTTAGGACCTTAATTTAGCTCTTTCAAGGCCTTTCTACAGATCTTTTTGAATTCCTGACTACATTTAGCTGCTGGTTTTATTACCATAAATTACACGTAAGAGGAAAGATGAATGTTGTCAGTATGGGTGTGTGGGCTTTGTTTCCCTTGTATTGGATATTGTTTTCTAAAAAGTCCTAAAAACATACATGTATCACTCCTTAGTTACTATGTTTTTACTTCCTCCAAACCATCAGCCTTTCTACTTCCTTGGTTAAATCTGTGTGTATGTATTTATGATGTATGTATTCTAGATGTTCCCATAAATATTTCTTTTTCCTTGATTAACTAGTACTCTGCTGATCCAGAAACTATTTGTTTATTGTGGCAATGGGGAAGAGGGACTCTTTATGTAGATTTCAGAATCCAGTGGAATAGTTGAACGCAAGAATTCTGTGTAGCAGTTCAGGCTAAAGGTCTGTACAGTTGTATCCTGCCTCTGAAAGTGGCCAGTTCAAAATGCCTGAAATGTACATAACCATGCTTTCGCAGATATTTCCTTCATCTGCAAGAGTTCATGGTCTGTAGATATTTTGGGTTGAGGTGCCATCTTCTTTTTTTGTCAAGGGGTCTTTTTTATTTGAGTAGTTTTGGTTTTTTTTTTCCTTTTGGGGATAGGGAACTATGTTGCCTCAAAAATGTAGTAGTGCCCCATAGGTAGCTCTTGTTTAATTGTTGTTTTGGGGGATGTTGTGGTTTAAACCCAGCTGGCAATTCAGCCATGCAGTTGCTTACTCACTTCCCCTCCCTTCCTCTCCCCCGCTCCTGGAGGGATGGGGAGGAGAATCGAAAGAATGTCACTCCCAAAGGATTGAGATAAGAACAGTCCAGTAACTAAGGTATAACAGAAATCACTGCTGCTACCACAAATAAGGGAAATAGCAAGGGAAGGGAATAAAACCGCTCACCACCTGCCAACTGATACCCAGCCTGATCCAAGCAGTGATCTAACCCTTCCGGGTAACTGCCCCCAGTTTATATAGTGAGCAGGATGTGCTGCGGTATGAAATACCTCCTTGGTTAGTTTGGGTCAGGTGTCCTGCCTCTGCTTCCTCCCAGCTTCCCGTCTTCCCTGGCAGAGCATGAGACTCAGAAAGTCCTTGGTCAGAGTAAACAGTACTGAGCAGCAACCAAAAACATTGGTGTTATCAGCGCTGTTCCCAGGCTGAAAGTCAAGAAGGAGAAAAATGACTGCTGCTGCTGAACCCAGGACAGGGGGTTTTGTTGGTTGTGGTTTTTTTTTTTTTTTTTCTTCTTAAGGTGATGTTAAGTTCAATAGTATAATAACTTCTTTCCATAAAGCTTTCCATAGAAAAAGTTTTTATGAAGGTATGTTGGAAATTTGGTATTTTCTTGACCTTTAACATTTTAAATTCCTGTATTATTAGATGCTGTTAAGGAGGTAATAAAGAAGAAGCTACTTCAAGCCTGGTTACAAATGACTGAGGGGGATGTTTTGGAATTCCTTCATCGACTGGATGTGGAAAACTGCCCAGAAGTGGCCAGCCCTGTACTAAATGCTGTGTTTTCATTATCTCCACTTACTAACTTTGTTCATAACTGTAAAAACCTTGACAGCAGGTATGCAGATCAGATTTCATTTCTAGAAGCTGAATGTTTTATATGTGAATATTAAAGATTATACCTAAATGGGGAGCAGGGTAACTATTACCTGTGATAAAAGACTAGTGTAAGCCACGATGTCACCTCGATGTTTGTGTTCTTATGTGTTTTGGATATGCTTTTCTATTTCTGTGTGGGTTTTTTTTTTTTCTTTTTTTTTTTTTTTTTTTTTTTTAAAAGAGATCTGTTTTGAGCAGCTGAAAATGGCTGTGCCAGATAAGCAAGGTGAAAGAGTGAAAAATGTCTTTAACTTCTTGTTTCCTGGACACTCCAAAAATCACACATTTAGAATTTAAGAAGAGGCAGTAAATTAATCAACTAAATAAGCTTTTTGAGTAACAACTTAGTCTTATTTATTTTATCTCTTGTACAATCCGTATGGCTTACAATAAAGGCAATGCTTCAGTTTACCCCACAACTGTGATATTTTACTTATATTAACAGAGCTTACCAAAGTTGGTATCTTAGAGGCTTCTTGGCCACTGTTAACGTTTTATAGAATTCGACTAAGTGAATTCCTAAGATATGAAAAAGATGATGTGATGAATATTAAGGTCTGTAAAACTGAAGGGGATAAGAAAAGAAGAAATCGGAAGTTGTAGGAAATTGCTCGAGAGGGAAAAAAGGTGTGAGAAGAAATTATTGGAATTAATTGAAGCAATCAGAGCAGAATGATTGACAGTGGTGGGTGTCTAATCTCAGGTGATCAACTTAAATGAAAAATGTCACTGATTTTAAAAATTGTAACAAAATCTCATTCTGTATTTTGGGAGAAAAATGTGTAATGTTGTCATATGAAGTGTCTTGCATTCTAGTGGTAGCTTACACCAGATGTTTTGAAATCAGTTGATGTTACACACATTACGCTCCAAAGCTATTGCTGTGGACCTGACTGGCTTCAAAAAGCATCAGTGATTTCTTAGAGCCTCTGGAGATATGCCATAATCTTAAGAGGTTGAAAGGAAAAATTTATCTAGCTATGGACTTGTCAGTCTGACTTTGATCCTGCACAAAATGAGGTTTCCATTCTGAAGGACTGGGCTGAGATTAGCAGCAGATCTATTAGACTAATGACACCAAGAAGTGAGTGAAATCATTCAGCTTATAATGAGGTTATTTGATTTATGGAGATTATTAGGCTTGTTCTTGTATGATGTTTCTGACTAGAGCTTGGTTGATGCACTATATGAGAAACCAAACTTCAAACGCCTAAGCATTTATGTTTGTTAAATTTACTTTTAAATTAAGACATGCCAGATTAATGGGAACACATCTAATGGTCAATCTTCATCTATGTGTTAGTGAGGTGTTTTTTTTTGTTTTTTTTTTTTTTTTTTTTTTTTTTTTTTTTTTTTTTTTTTTTTTTTTTTTTTTTTTTTTTTTT
>WYDI02041921.1:0-35888 GCA_009867235.2 Psittacus erithacus
TCTGAGCCTCATGCTCTGCCAGGGAGGAGGGGAAGCCGGGAGGAAGCAGAGACAGGACACCTGACCCAAACTAGCCAGTAGCAGCAGTGGTTTGTGTTATACCATAGTTGGTGGACTGTTCTTATCTCAACCTGTGGGAGTTGTATTCTTTCGATTCTCTTCCCCATCCCTCTGGGAGCTGGGGGGGGGAGGCCAGTGAGGGGGCTGTGTAGCAGGCCTTAAACCACGACAGTGTCAAACAGTCCTAATAAAAGACACAGGCTCAACAGGGTAAAAAAAAAGCTTTCCAGTAAAGATCAGAAGACACTGTCTACTTCAGGGGAATCATCTGGCATCACGCAACTGTTCCACGAGAAATAAAAGTTTTTAAAAAAAACAATGAAACTGCAGTGAAGCAGTGAGGAGTGCTGACAGTAACAGAAAAAAACTACAAAACAGCACAAAGTTCATCTAAACTAGAGACAATTCTCTAATCAAGAATGCAGCCAACAGTGGCTTCCCAGAGATCTATTCTCCCCCAACACTGGGAGGTTTCTGATGTGTTTCTCTTCCTGCCACTAACTAATAAATACTGGTTTTCAACATTTAACATTTACAAAGAAAGTAGTGTTCTCCCCCCAAAAAAAATGAAACAGCTATATAATACAACACTAATTAATCACTATATGCAGCAAAAGATCAAAAGGTTGGGAATTTATTTTGAATATGATTTACAAATTTTATTTCTTAATATACTACATAACCATTGTGACAATGAAATGTTGTAAAGATTATTCCTCAGGGACCAAAGGGACATTTCGAAAGAGGAGAAAGACCTCAGTTTTATTACCATCTTCATTTCTGAGGAAAAGCCTTAGATCTCCCCTCACTGCTAGAAGGCAGTGAAAGAAATCCAGTCCTTTGCTGACTTACAGCAGAAACTGTTCAGCTAGGGCTCCTCACACATTGAGGAAGCAGAAAATCCGTTTTTACCACTCAATGGTCACTCAGATCTCTGGTGGAGATATTAGTGCTACAGAGACATATATGTGTGGTTCAAAGAAAGAAAAACAACCCCATTTACCTTTTTCCTCTGAAGTGAATCCTGATGCAGCCTCAACTTTTTCAAGTATTTTCCTCAGTTTCATTATTTTTGTAGCACATACATATCCATATCTAAGATAAATCAGTTTAATAAGCTATTAGCTAGTTTGAGATCAAGTCAGAGAAGGAGAAAAAAACCTCTTAAATGCTGAAATACAGGCTCTCAGATCCCTCTTTACTTGTGTACAATGTGGCTTCAAAACTATGACTGACTCCCAGTTTTTTCAATGCAGTGTAAGTTCAGTGCAGGGCTTAATGTCCTTACATAACCTTTAAGACCTCTTTTTAAACATTAACTTACCAGGGTAACTGCTTTCTGATTTGTCAGTCAATTACTTCTGATTTGTTTTCCCTCTACTTTGCATCAGTTAATACAATTTCAGAATGTCACATAACACCACTGTGGGTGTTGTTAGCAAAAATAATATTTCAGTATTTGAGAAAAGACACAGAAGCTGAAGTTTTGAGCATTCAATCTTTTCCTCTAAAAATTTACAAGTGCAAATAAAGACTTGAACATGGTGGAAAGGCAGTAGAAGTAACACTTTCAGTCTTCTCAGCCACTTTTTCTGCTGACCAGCATATATCCTACCCCCTATACCAGAGAACCCTGAACACATCAGGCAAAGTACACACACCTGTATAAGAACAAGGGTTCAGAAGCTGTCATTTTATTCCAGGAATCCAAAGAAAAAATTTGCAATAAATTGTTCAGTGACAGCCCACAGAATTTCAGAACTACATGTTTAAAAAATAAAGTTACACACAAATAACTTTCATGCAGATTTTTGCCACATTTCCTTTGTTCACTGTGCCTAAGAAATTACAAAGGTCATGTTGTTTAAATGTGTTTTGATCTCTTGCAGACTACATATAAAAATTAACAAAACTTTTAAAGCCCCGACAAATCTATCAAATTGTGAAACTCCACATAAGATAATTCAAATACTTTTCTTGTCAGCAACAGCATTAAAAAAATGTAAATATGAATGCTATGAATAAATATATTTCGCATTTATCAATGCAAATTTTACAATAGCTTTATGCTGACCAATTTCCAAATACAGACCAGTGAAAATATTTTATCAGCAAACAATGAATAACTATTTCCAGTTAGCACTGCTTAAATTTACCATGCTGAATAAGTAAAAATACTCAGTCCAACCAACGGAAAAGACTGGCGGCAGCAGCTAGCTAAAGTCTTTAGGTTTGCAATAGGAATGCATACAAAAAAGAATCTGGTGTAAAAATTTATATTAGACCAGAGACCAATTAATGTCCTACTTACATTCTCAGAGGATTCACAATCTCTGTCCTCAACAGCTCTTGGGTCTCACTATAATACTCTACATCATTCTTTTCTTTAGGTCTGAGTAACACAGTGTCCAAAACAGAGCTAAAAGAAAACAGGCTAGGAAGAAAAAAAGAAAAGGAAGGTTGTTTTGATTCTGGAAGGTTCAACCATTCAGATGCCTGAGCAACATAAGACAAACCAAGCAAAGCCACAGGAAGAATTAATAGAACTAAATAAACTCAGAAAGATATAATTAAGGACAGAGGACAACACAGCTGTACTAAATAGGAAAAGACCACTCTAATAGGGTGTCCTTTCTGCAGCAGAGTACAAAACCAGTTGCCCAGGATTCTGCAAATATAAGTTATAAGAGATTATTTCCCTCCCTCCACCACCAAGCCTGTGCACGCTCATCCTTCAAACATTATCAGGCCAGGGACTCAGTCAAAAAGAGTACGGATACATAAAGGCCAGCACAATTTGGACATGATTAGCACTTGTGTTCTGCTGCAAATGCTGCAGAAGCTGTTCAGACTGGAAGAGCATAATAACGTGTCAAAGGTTGCAGTGCATGACTCTGCAGGCTGCGCAGCAATACAGACAGACAGTCATTACAACAAAGATCACGCGTTGTGCATTTGTAGCATGGGATGCCACTATACAAATTATAAACTTACCAGAATAAGGTGGAGTCTAAGTAACAGGAGTTGTAATGACCCTGGATACCTTTCTTCTTTCCAATCATTGTCTCTAAACCTTCTTTTTCCATTTTTGGAGGAGTGTTTTCTTCTACCACTTCACTTAAGTAACCTCCAAAGGCTGAAAGTTTTTTTTTCAAAAAACACTTTAAAGCCTCAAATTTTATCCTCCTCGAGATTCTCCTATTAATGTTTTACAGCTAAGTTGCTGCCTTAGTGTGTAAGCATTCCTTCTCTGGACTAGCATAGCATTTTATTACAGCTGAGACTCACTGCTTCCAGACAGTGAACAAGGCTTTACATTCCACTGACAACGCATACTAAAATGCTTCAGAAAGCCTGGAGCACTGAATTAATTTTTATCCAGTAGGAATGAAGTTCTCTTCTCGTTATACATGCCCTGTTCTCACTATCTTACAAGTATCAGACGCTTGTTTCTTTGCTTTTGTCTCAGGCTATGCAACATGACCCAAGAAATTTCAAATATTTGAAGTCAGGAAAAAAACTGAGTTTTTTACAACTAACTTCTACCATTCAAATACATGCTTTTCTATGTTAAGATTTAGGAAAAAACTAATTTGACATTACAGAAAAATAACTATCTTAATTTCTGATAATGCAGTCAACTATTGCTAGAGTTGCAAATACCATTTTCAACAAGATTGCTTTGTAACTGCTAAAGATTTACAGCATAACACAAAAAAAACCCAACTTAATTTTATTAATTTCTTTAAATATATGAGCATTTTCTTGTTTTAAAAGGTAATCCATAGAAGGGTTATGTTCTGTACAGACTGATATTCTAATTACTCATCTCATTTATGTAATACCTGTACAGATTTTCAAGTGTTCCATACAAAGAACATATTGCAGAAATAAACTAAACCAAATCTCAGGTCAATTCCCAGCTGATAAGTAAGCAGAAGCTCAGTACCTAGAGAGTTGCAGCGTTCAATCTGGTTGGAAACTGGCTGCAGTGAGGCAAACCTGGAATCCGGCCTGCAGCTTTTGAGTTTAACAAAAAGAGCTTTCTTCGGAGCACAAGTGAAGTATCGAGTTCCCTTAAATGTGCCGTCTGTACAACCTGCACATTCATCTTCCTGAAAATTCAAGTGAGAATTCACTATGTTTCTTATTTCTAGAATTCCGGAGTAAAACATTTGACAGTATATCTACCCATAGATCACCCTTCAGATACTCTGAAGTTTGATATGCAATGTTTTTGCATTTTAGCATACAAAGCTCCAGCTGAGGTAGTCTTTAACTGGACTGAGAAAATTAAGTCTCATTTTTTTCCTTCATGCTTAAACTTGAACTCCATCCAAAATAAAAATTCCATCACAGAAGCAGCCTGGGGGAGGCAGGAGAACAAGAATTAAACCTGTCAACATTAGGAACTTAACTAGCTAGCCAGTAACTCCAGATACCTTCTGTAGTTAGAAACAACAGACATCCACTACCAAGCATCTTTTAAAACTGAATTAAAATCACTAAGCGCTGGATAGCATGAGTACTTCCAGGGTGACTGTTGCCTGCACAAGAAAAATGCCTTCTGTGTGCAGAACACACAAAATGTAATCAAGAAAAGACAACACAAACTAGGTACGAAAAATAACAAGTGATCTTTGACAACAAGATTTAAGGTATACTATCTGCTTACTAACTGCTAGGTTTTAACACAGAAATGCCTGATGGGCAAGTCCGAGACCCTGGTTCAACACAAGGTACCCTAAGATACAGCCTCAGAACACCTGTGGCAAATGGTAGCTTGAGCTTCACCAAAAAAAAAAAACCAAACAAAAAACCCAGGCTGAAATTCCAGTCACATTCTCACTTACTTTACTAAAGATGTCTGTTGTTTTACACAATTGTACACTGCTCTATCTGAAATGTTACTGAATATGATCTCAAAATAAAGAACCACATCTCCTTAACTGCATACACATTTATTTAGCTGATAGCCAATCACAACCTTGGCAGCAGCTGCCAAAGAGCAAATGTCAGCACACAGCAGCAATTCATAGTTGCAGCAACTATGAATTTTCAAAGGACCCACAAAACACATCAAGCACATGGCTGTCAAATTAACAGTGTCACTGCTAGCGATTATCAGAACCAGTGTTCTCTCTCTGACAGTCGTGGCTCTGACCACTGCCTGTTTGCTGGTATGCAAAAAACACACAACTGATATTCAACAGACTCTTACAGCCAGAGCATTTTATATAAACCCGCATTTTAACTTTTCTCAATTAGTATCTCCATAACATAAGCAAAGGGTATCCCTTTAAAACTAAGTGAACAGCCCTAGAAATTCCATTACCCATTGTGACACAAAGACATTTCAGGGCCTAAGGTATAGGCCAGTCACAGAAGTCAGAGCTCATCTAAGAATTTAGCTGCTCTATAAAGAGATCACATGGCAACCTGTTTGAACAAATTCCTCCAGACTGACTGCTTTGCAAAGTATACAGGCACCAACTCTCAGAAACAAAGCTAACATTAATACAAACTACAATTTATACTTACCAGTTCTAGTCCAGCTAATACTTCATTTACTCCAGGGGGCTGGCCAATCCATCGGATCACTCCATAGAAAGGAGGATTTTCTTTAACTTCAGCCAAGGAACCTGCTTCAAGACCATGCGAGTTCCCAACTGGGCCTGCTGATGATGGACTCTCCTGGTTTGCTGTAGTATTTACATCACCAATGACAGATTGGACAGATAAAGAGAGAGGACTATGTCCAATAGTAGTACCAGTACCATTAGTACTTGATGTTTTTGTCAAGCTGAAAGGGAGGGAGTGAAATCTGTTTTCTGTAGACACAGAGTTTGTTAAAGGTGGCTGCAGTGGTGGTGAAGAATGTCCAAATCCAGGAGATGAATCACTAAGTGATTTTGCTGGGTCTTCAGCTGTTAAAATCAAAACCAGGATATCAGTTAATGTTGGTATGGTTTTTTTTCTTCCCATCTTATGAAAGGAAATACTTAGCTATCAAACCAATGAAGCGTATCAGCAAGCATATCAGATTTAATGGGTGCGCTGTGTAGGAAGCACTAACAGGTGGGAACATGTAGGAAGACGTTTGTCACTTGCCAACACTGGGGAGACAGAACTGGCTGAGCAGACACTTCTGCAATCCCACCACTTTTACCACAAACAACAGAAACAAACAACAGAGAGAAAGGAGATGTTAGCCAGAAACTAAAGAAGGTTTAGACTGAAAACACTGGGGTTTTTTAAGCCCTTCAGCCCCACATCAGATGTTTTTCTTTGAATTCAAGTTAACAGCCCCAAGGATTATGACTGTAATGGACAAAACCAGGGAGAACTCATTGGTCAGCATGACTGAGGAAAGGATGTGGTTCTCAGCTCACACAGAGATGTGTAATTGCTTGCAGACATGATCTGCAAATGCAAAAATGTTTACTGCCCTTGCTCCATCGCAATATACTTTGGTTCTAATATAAAGAATCTATCAGCGTCTATAAAGAATTAAGGACTTCTATAAGTAATGATTAATGCAGAGCGTGATAAATAAGATCACAACTAGATGTAACAGCACAAGTGTTCTATATCTTCTCTTATTTCTCTACACGGCCTCAATATACAACTGGTATTCACAAAGCAAAAGCTGCTTCTTCGCACCTCTTCTCCTCATGATGTTTTAACTGAAGTTAATGTCCAAAAATTTTAATCCTTTACTTCCACAGTCCTTTCTAGATAGGATATTTTCCTTGTTAATTTTAAATATCATAATAAACTGATTTTTAAACAGAGTTACAAACTGTTGGAACAATATCCTCAAAGAACAATTTGAATCAGCTTTCTTTTACAGTTCATGGAATTCTGGGACTACAACTGCTATATGCATCCACTGTAAATTAACATTATTAGTTTAGTATTTACCCCTTCAGTCACCACCTAGCTGGCCACACTTCAGACAAATCAAGATATACTGATCCTTTAGGTATGTGCACCCATACTCGGAAGAATTCAAGGAGAGATTTTACAAAATAATCTCAAAAAATACTGTAAAAAAATTATATGCCTATTCAGATTAATTACACTCCCAACCCCAGACTGATTAGCTAGCATGGCAGAATATTACAGTTCCTTTAGGTCTATAATATTAGCTACAAAAAGATGGACAAAATAAAATTACTCTATACACTTGGCTGCAAAGAATGTCTTCATATCTTCCTTCCAAGCCTCAGCTTTTATTTTGCCTGCAAGATGTGCATTCCCACAGAGCTGCACACAGGCTGCCAAGAATGCAATCTCCTACATGCAGGATAAAACCACAGGTCTGTCAATTAAAACAGAGAATGTTTCCGTGGGGGTTCCAAGATGCTTTTTATGATACAGTATATCTTCCAGTAAGACAATATATTCCAACTGCTTTAAATTTAAACTGATACTTGTTTTATTTGAAAAACATCAGCACACTCTAGTTTTGTTTGGTTTTTTAAATAAAGCATATGCCTACATGAAAGACTATAATCTCTCTTTACCTTCATCAATATACCACGGGGGTTTTGCTTTTGTTTGAGGCTGAGAGTCAACTGATGAGCCATTTAATGTGTAGAAGGCTTCAGATCTGTTTCTTTTTCCAGTTTCAGAGGTAGATCCTGGAAAACAACATAAGGAGATTAATCTGTCTATAAAAGGTTAGCTACACTCTTATTTCATAGTATAAATTTGTTACTATACTTTCAAGAGGACAAAACTGCTTTTCCACAAAGTAGCAAACTTCCCCATCAAAGCTAACACAGGTCTAAGCTTGCAACAAGGTAACAGTTTATCCCAAACCAACTTAATCCTCCAAACTGAAATTTCAAGTCACCAACCTGACGGCAGCAGAATATACCCCGCAAGTGCCAGTTTTTCATTGCTGTAAGTTACGGATATAAAAAAGTATTTGAGATACAGTGTACAGCAGGTATTTTTGGGTTTTAAAGCAAGAAAAAAAAAATAATAATTAGAGTAGGCAAATAAATTACAGATCCAATTCCACACAGCTACGACTTGTGCCAACACAGAACCACAGTTACTTGACTGAAGACCATTTCTGTAGCATCCAATGCCAGGCAGAATGAAAGCTTACAGGATATACTGTCATTAGTATTCTACAACCCAAACCAGACGCTAGTAAACTCAAAACACTGAATTTTGATATCTGCCTTTTTAAAATTACACAGTTTCCCTTACAGGTTTTGGTTTGAGGTTTTTTGGCTGGTTGGCTGGATTGGGTTTTTTTTTGTTTGTTTGGGTTTTTTTGTTGGTTTTTTTTTTATTCGTTTTGTTTTGTTTTTTCCCCTGAAGGATTTTCCCTGGAAGGATTCTTCCCCTGGAAGAGCTGGCCAAAACCAGAGTAAAAAGAAGCTTATTCAGGTATTCAATCTCAATTTTGAACTGCAGAAAAATTAACTATTTACTATTGAGCAGATCTGCTCCTGGGCTAAAAATCTGGTCATTTCTAGTCCTGCAGAAGGAAGACTATATTTATTAAAAAAATAAAATAAAAACCAAAACAGTCACACTTTCAGAAAAACAGAATACAGCTCTGAAATGGTTATAATAGACAACAACCTAATATGCTCCTGAAGTTTTGCTAAACCTCAAGCTGTTTTTCATGAAAGTGAAGGTGTTTTGAGCACGCTTAACTTTAACCACCTACATTTTTATGATAAAGTAAATTCAAACTAATATTCTACCTCAGAGAAATTTACCTTGATATGTAACTGAAATAATAAATGAAGTGATCAAAAATACAAGGCAACACTCTTCCCCAAGCAAGAGACATTTGTAAAGAAAATCACTTCCCATACATACCAGTAGACTTTGGCTTACTATGATTGAACAAGCTTTTGTCACCACCACCTCTTGAGGTATAAGCAAGCTTGGGAGGTCTCCTGTCCTGTGACACAGTCTCTACGACACAGTATAAAGAGACTATTAGCTTCCCTTTTCTATGCTTTCACTACGTCAGACAAAAGTTCAACTTGAAATGTAACTGAACCAAGGTCTAGCATCGTAAGTTTTAAAACTGAATGGAGCAAAATCTTGTTTGGCTCATAACCAACATTTTATATATATATGATTTGCTACTATCACATCAGCAATTACGTTACACCGAAGTCTTCCATTATTTCTTGAACACAACAAATATATTGAAGAATGTGAAACCAACCTCTGTGTGTGCTTCCATTATGGGAACAGATGCACGAATTCCTAAACTTTGTTTTCTACCAACACATCTGCAACAAATGCTCTTTCCCAAAATGGAGAAGTTCCCATGAATTCCTCAAAGAAGGGGAGAATTCATGCAAAAACATGCACCCCAACTAAACCAACAAGTAGGAAGTGAACATAGGAGAAATCAGCCAAATTGAAAAGAAGGGGCAACAGTCATAGCACAGGCTGTACAAGACCACACAACTCAGACAAGGAATCAGGGGACTGTGGTGGTTACCAGTTAACATTATTCAGTGAATTACTGTGGATACTGACACTTTCCACAGTTTTGTTAGAAATTTTCAAGTATTTACTCAAAGAATGCATAAATAATACTATCAGTAATTCTATCAGTAATAGATAATACTATCAATACATTTCATGCGCAGAAAGAACAGCTTTCTGATCCAGGATACTTAAACTCCTGGAGTAAACTGAACATTCAAAAAATAGATTCCTGCTACAGATTCCTGCTACAGACACTTACATATTCGCTAATTTTACATAACTCTAAATACTATACAATTTGACATTAATTTTGTTTACTATTAAACCTTTTCTCATATTGGGAGAGAAATGAAAAGGAGGAGGAAACTGAAAAGAAGTACAACACAGAGGGTGAAGCTAATTGGAGTGAATTTAGGATATTAATTCCACTGTACTGTTTTATTCATGTAACTTTGCCTGGGCTGAGATGTTATCAAAGCTTGCCTTCTGGTTAAGAAAGTAGAGCATACCTGGAATAACATCATTGATATGCAAAAGAAGTGTACTTTCAACACTTGCAAAACTGCACAACTGTATTCCATTGTATCTTCCATCCCAGTTTCCAATAGGATTATCCTAAAAGTAGAAAAACATGTTACATGTATCCCAAGAGAAGATTTACAGCATACAAAATACACATATGTCTTTAAAAGTGTAAAAAGTAAGATAAAAGGTTTTACAACACCTGCTTTTCCCTGTAACAAACTTTGTATTTGGAACATTCAACATTACAGTCTTCAAAGACGAACATGAACTTAAAAACTGCTCTTTTGAAAAATATTTCTTATTTTAACAAGCATTATTTTTAAACAAGTTAGAACAACTCCAGTGCATTGTTAGGCAATGACTACTGCAATCAAGCCAATGGAAGCACCTGATGATTTACAAAAACAAAACACCCTTTAACTATCAAAAATTTGAAAGCTGTTCATTTTAAAAAACTCAAATTGCTAGAAATAATTTTTAATGGCAAGCTTCACATTTTCTTGAAAGATCAACTTTCGTACTTAAAACTCAGTATTTTTAAGGTAAGACAAAGTCGAACAAACCAAAGTTACATGAAAAACAAGCTCTTAGAAACAGCTCACAAAGACATTCAGCTTACTGTTTCAAAAGGCAGAACAAAGCCAGTCTCACAAGACAAACACTCAACTCCATTACAGCAAGACTGACATTTAATATTACAAGTAGCTCAGTGGAGGCTCCTCAGAGTAACCAGAGTATTTCTCCTGACTGTTTAGAATCAAACAGGATATCATTTACCTGATGTCAAAAAACAATGACCAACAAGGGGCGTATTTGAACACAAGTGTTTATTTCCCATTTTAGGTCAGCCTCCGCTGAAGTAGCTTGTGGATAATGTTTCTTCTACATTGCATGTAATTTACTTGATAACACACATGCAGAAGTTATTAAATTCAGATTATTTTCTTACCATGTCCACTCCAACAACGTATCCTAAACTTTCGTTTCCTGGTAAGACATCACAGAATATAACTGTCCCATACTCTATACTCTCTCCTATCTTCAGTGAAACCCTGGAGTTGATCTCCAGAGGAGGAAGTTCTACCTGCATTGCTTCAACAGGAGCTGCATAGTCACTTTCCAGTTCATTGTCATCATCTTCCACCAGCTCCAGTTTGTCCAAAGCAACAAAAACCCCACAATCCTCATCGCATCTGAAAAGCTGCTTGCCTTGGTACTGTCCATCAGTAAAGCCCTGACCACGACCTTCTTCCTAAGTGTTGGAGGAGGAGGTAGGGATGGGAAAGAAAGGAGTGAAAAAAAAAAAAAAAAATGAAAAAAATGCAGTATATTTTATACAGAAGCAGATTACTATAAAAGCTGTAACACAATGCAGTGCTCTGAAGAAACTGCAATTAGAATTGGCCTGGTGAACTACCATTATATTCATTATATTTGGAGAAATGTGTTGCTGGAATCTGTGGCAAATACATGCCCTATCTTAGGAGAATAAACAGTAAGATGTTCTTAGACTGGAGAGTAGCTGCTGGCAGAAGCCTTTTTATTTGGAGAAATATGTCTTCTCCAGGTGCAAGTATTGTTTCCATCATCAAATTTTTGCCATATCAAGACAAGACTAATTTGTATTAAACATAATACTAAGCATTCAAAAGTTCTACTTAGACGCCAAATAAAGAGAGACAATTTTCAGGGGCACTTGGCCCTGATATTCCCAGAGGCCTAGTGGGTGTTGTGGTTTAAGCCAAGTCATGCTGTCTCTCACTCACTCCCCCTGGCTTCCCCCTCAGCTCCCAGAGGGATGGGGAGGAGCATAAAGAAGAATACAACTCCCATACGTTGAGATAAGAACAGTCCAGTAACTAAGGTATAACACAAATCACTACTGCTACCATCAATAATAAAAAATGACAAGGGAAATAACAAGAGAAGAGAATACAATGGCTCACCACCGACCAGTACCCAGCCCCACCCCAGCAGGGATCTAGCCCTTCCGGGTGACTGCCAGTTACATCCTGGGCATGACGTGCTGTGGTATGGAATACCTCTTTGGCTAGTTTGGGTCAGGTGTCCTGTCTCTGCTTCCTCCTGGCTTTCCCTCCTCCCTGGCAGAGCATGAGGCTCAGAAAGTTCCTGGTCAGTCTAAACATTCTAAGTAGCAGCTAAAACCATTGGTGTTATCAGCGATGCTCCCAAGCCAAAAGTCAAAAACACAGCACTGCACCAGCTACTAAGAAGGAGAAAAATGTCTGCTACTGCTGAACCCAGGACAGTGGGAAACGCAAAGAATTTGAGGGAAGTTTAAAGAGGACTTTGAAAAACATAACTCCAATGCCAGAACGGCACCCTCTTGAATCTAACCCCTCAAAAGCTTATGGCGAACATTAATTTTGCAGATTTATCTCACGAGGCACACAATAGCAACATCCTCTACCTTAACTAGCTGCCATTTGACTTTTAGAGCTCTACAGAACTGGCAGCCCTGAAATCCAAGCCTACATTTATGGACAGTATCCTGCCATGTGCAGGGAAAAACAAAGTATACAACAGAAATCTGACAGATATTTGCCACAGTGGGGATGTAAGTAATTTAATTTTCCCAGGCTGGAAGAGTCTGAGTACATTCTTTTTGCCAGCCCATGCACCTCACGAAGATTTACTTAACACGTAGAATACACGGCAAGTGTGCTCACAGGTATTTAATAACAATACTTACGAAAAGACTGCAGATTACAGAATTTTTAGGGGTAGTGATGCTTCAGAAAAAAAATTGTTATGTCTGCCTCTTTAAATAGAAGAGTTTAAGCTCATCTTATAAAATATGTATAATGCTTCCCCTTAGCAAGGAACTTACCAGTAACTCTACTCCAAAGTATATCCCTGTTAGGGACCTTTCTTGCATCAAGGGTCCTCTGAAACGAACAACTCCAGGAAATTTCTCATCTCCTGATCTCAGCTGTACTCTAACAGGTGAGCCAATATCTATTTGGATGCCTTTAGTTAACCTGCTTTTGCTTTTAAACAGACTGTATCTTTCCTCACAGTTAGTAATAGCCAAAAGCAACTCAGCTAGTTTTTCATTTATTTCTATAACATCTTTCTCGTCCACAAACAGGACTGCATGAGGTTGCTCCAGAATCTTTAATCCAATCTGCAGTTTCTTGCCTTTACAAGGAATATTTCTGGAGTGTCCCACAGAAGAACGGTCTTGAAAAAACTGCCCAATGCTACCTTTGGGCACTTTCAAGAGCTTTTGCGTCTGCTTGTCTAAGACACTGCATTCCTGGAGAAGCAAGTAAAAGATCCGCTCTTCCCAATAGGATGAACTTCCTTTTTCTTGACTCCATAAGCCCGAATTCATTGTGATTAAAACTTTGTGAGCTGCATAGAAGTCTTCGAGAAAAACAAGCTGTTGATTTACGCGCACGTATCTTCACAAACTCTACTGGAGGGTCCAACCTTTGTGAAATAATGCAATATTCATTTTGCAAGGAATCAAAACGAGAGCAGAAAGCCTAGAATGAGAGAGAAAAAAAAAAGGAAAACAAAAAAGGCAAAATGAACCTGAGGAACTACATACCCTTGAGTAAAAGAAAGAAAAGAAGAAAAAAAAACCCAAAAAACCACCAATCAGAAAAGCCTTTAAATCTATGACCAGCTCCACTCCCCCTAAGATAAAAACAGTTCATCAAAATCTTAAGACACTGACCAGTCTCAAAACAGCCATAGCACTTTTGATCACAGACATACCCATTTCTACTTGTAATTGCTGTGTATTTCCTTTCCTCCTCTAGTTCCTCGAAGCAAATGGATAGGGGAAAAGTATGAGATGTGGAGAATACATGGAAGTAAAAGGGAAACGAAAACTTAATTTCAGATGAACAGGAAGAAACACCCTGCTTGAGATTACAAACAATACTTTATGGAAGCCTTCTTCTATGAAGATCTTTTCTGGTGATTAGTGACGACTTATTTCTGACAAAGTGTACTGCATCTGTCACCACAGGTAACATTTTGATTAAGTAAAAACTGTGTCAATTCAACAGAACAACAGAAAATGAACACTTTCGTACTCCATAACAGCCACTTCTTTAGATAATAGGAATTGTTCCAGTAAGCAATAAACAATGTATGAAAATCAAATTGCACCAGTATTGCAACATGCAATTCTAAAGAAAAACCTGGAGACTTTTCTTTTAGTCATTTTAGAAAGATGGCTCACTTTTAACAAAGTAGAAGGAAATGTATCAGTTAATAAAATACCCTGTAAAATAGATACACGGATATGTATGTCTATAGTTTAGATCATTCTGGATACATGAAGAAGATCCTCAGTACCTTAACAGGATTTGTTTACTTCTAAAGATGACAGAAAACAGTAGCATACAAGTTAAGAATATATTGTCATGCAACTTTCTTCTGTTAGTAACCTGTGACACCACAGTTTACATTCAGTTAAAGGAGATTCTCAATTATTTATGGATTTAACTTCAGTAAATAAAAAGCAAATACTCTTTGTCCTCCTGCCTCCTCTTTCTACCCTGTTACTCCAGATCTTTTCTCTGATGGTATTCAAATATCACAAAATCTATTGCTATGTGTCCTACTGAGTTTGATCTGAGCTTCAGAAACTAACAGAAAGCAAAGGAACCTAGCAGTACTGTAACTGTTTTCATCATCTGTTTTTAAACAAAAGGGTATTTAACAAAAATTTTTCCCCCAAAGAAAAATAGTAACAACCAGAGAGGACCTGAAGTGTATGCAAAGTAGCATCTTTCTGTCACTAGGAATCTACCCATCTGTGCTGACTTGCCAAGCCTCCTGGGAGGCCATTTAAAACCACACAGCCATTCAAATTGGAGACAGGCCACTTCCCACAGGTGCTATGGGGGTGTTAATGTCATCAACACACTTGGACACTGCTGCTGCAGCAGCTCACAGTGATTATGTTGTTTAAAGTGTTTCCACCTGCAAAGTAATTAACATGTAAGGGACAAAACCTGGACAGTTTCAGGCCTCCCTGAGATGAAGTCTGGTAGACTGTCAACCTGTTTTCAAGTTAAGAAATATATTTCTTCATTTTCATTTCATTCACATAAATGGGCTTTAATGCTTGTTGGTGACTGACACAAAAGTCTGACATCAATACTGGATTGAAATAGCAATGTTTTATATAGACACTGATAAGGAACAGATGTCTCCACCTCCCCTCCTCTCCCCCCCCCGCCCCAGACAAGGAAACAAAATTAAATGATCATTAGTTTTTATAAGTCTACTCAGATATTAAAATAGAGTTCTATCCAAGTCCTGTCTTGTTCCCTCCCTTTACTTTTTCCAGACACTGGGAAAAAACAGATACTGTCTTGTTCTTCACAGCTCCATTTTATGTTCTCAGCTTTCAAAGACTGGTGCACTTACTTAACTTTCCTCTTTGTGAGTCACTCCACAAAGTTAACCAACCCCCAGTCCACTGCAAACAAGAATCTCCAACATTATAGGGTTCATGACCTTTCCTACTTCACTTACAGAAATAATTCATTTTAATAAGTATGCATGGAAACAAAATATTAACAGAGAAGTCTGTTCAAGAGCTTAAATACTAAATTTTATTTTTTATTTAAAATATTATTTTATCTATTTTTTTAATAAGTATACTCTGCTTGCAGGTCAACTGCTTCAGTATCACACAATCTTCACATGTTTAGAAGAATTTTGTGTGAAAACATGTTAACAGCTGCATTTAGATTATACAATGGTAACTTTATACGTCATGGTCAGCCTTTCAAAGTTCTAGTCATCCACAGAAAAGTTATTAAGCTACTGAATACAGTACCAAAAGGTCTTCCAGTATGAAGAAGTTCATCATCACTATAGAAAATGTCTTCTCTTAAAAATTTATCTACCCACAGCTGCCCTCTACCAAAGAAAATATACAGCACTAAATCCCAAATCCTCTTTTAGAGTAATGAAAGTACTAAATTAGTATTTAGCACAGAAAAGCTTGCTAAAAAGGATGTTAAGTTCTGGCAAAGACCAGAAATATACATCTATAAACTCACTAATTTTATTTTTTTCTTTTACAGCCATTTTCCATGGAATTGATTATCCTGCGAGCAACGTATGCTTGCTGAATGAACAGCACACCTGTACCACATAAGACCAGAATGAACTATTAGACCTTGGTATAACTTAACTTGGGAACCAAATTATGCCTAGCAACAAGACATCTTTACATTGCACAGCATACCAGCAACCATAAAATTTTGTGCATACCAGAAAGCACTCCAGCTTCACCACAACTAAGTGTCAGAGCCTGTTCAATTGTGTTCTCCAACTCCACCTACTACCTGAATTATTTTCATGCACAAGGATTTTAGGAAGCAACAGGCAAAACACAGTTATGACTGCAACACTGCATACTTCAGGAAAAAAGATATTTTAAAAATGTCAGAACTAGGCTATAATAACCCACATAACTGCAAAGCTTCCCTAACTTCCTTTTTTCCCCAGTCTTGAGTCACTGCTGTCACTACATCTCATAAAAACAGTTTGCACTGAGATGAGAACTTTGTTTATACCCTGGAGTAACCTTAAATGAACTGCACAGACATGTCTGAATCTGCTATCAAGTTTCAGCAGGAACACACAATTCTGTAGCTCTGATTCAGAGCATAAAATGAGGAAGCTAAAATAAGTTGCACAGTTTCTTACAGAACTTTCACTTTAAATACCAAGCTTTAAACAGCTAAGACACAAAGTTATGTTCTTCACAGTCCAAAATTAATTTTCAAAGGAAGGTTAAAACTAGAAGGAAATTTAGTTGCATCTTAACATGCACAGAATTACAAAACTGCAATACAAGCCACGAGCGGAAAAACCAGAAACTGTTTCTTCAAAAGAGTAGGTGAGATATTGCCTGATACAAATAAGCTCATAATGGCAAAATGATTACTAAAAGAAATGCAGTTGGAAAACTCCACTGTTTTGTTTGCTGCTCTAAATTTGATACAAATATACCACTTCAGAGGAAGAACAAAAGCCATTATCAACAATCAGCATCCTCTGGCATTACTCGATTGGGCAAATACACACCAATGCACCATCCTCACTGTTGTGCATACAACCCCTCTGCCAACGTGATACACAAGTACCCTCGACAAAATGAAATGCCTGCGCCCAGGTTTTGAACTGAAAACCAAATGACATTTAACTTTGCTCAGTAACGGTACAATTAATGGCAAGAGTGATGCACGCGTTTATCTATCGCCTAGCAAGACACGATGCGATATATAACGTGCAAGTCACAAGGCTCGACGCAAAGCTAATTTTTTGAGAGTAATTATACCCCACCAGCAATCTATATGATTTTCCATGCCTCTCTGGGCGGCGATGAGCAGAGAGAGACGGACATCCCCGAAGCACTTGCGAAGTCGGAGCAAAAAGCGGCCGGGCCTTAGCGCCGAGCTATCGAGAACATACAGCGGGGCCAGGCCCGACTACCCACGCCACCGCCGAGCCCCGCTGAGCCCCGCCTCTGGGCCTCACCCCGCCTCTGGGCCTCACCTCGCCCCCGGCCCGCAGCGACCGCCGTGCCTCAGGCGGGGGGCCAGCGGGCACATGAACGGAGGGGGAGAGCGGCCTGGCGCGGAGAGGCCTCACGACACCTGAAGCGCCGAGCAGTGCCCCTCAGCAGCGCCCGGCCCCGACCTCAGTCTGTCACTCACCTCTTCATTCCAGCCCCGGATCCCGGCATGTACCCGCCCGCCCACGAACCTTTCCCGGCGCCGGCTCACAGGCCCACAGCGATCCGTCTCCCACCACGTACACCCATCGTCAAGACCCACCGCCCCCTGCAGCTTCGGAGGACCCGCCCTCTCGCCCCCTCCCCCGCTGCTCTCAGAACCAATCAAAGCGCGCCGCTGCCGCCACATCGCAGCGCTATTGGCTAAGAGCTGTGCCAGGTTAAAGGGCGATTCGGGGATTTTCACAGCATCAGGATTGTATGAGCCGCGGAGCAGGGCTGGGGGAGTCCGCAAGGACGGTTGGCTTAACGCTCCCCTGTCAGGGCGGTGATTGGTCAACCAAAGAGCGGGGGCGGGACGTCGGGAGCTACGGCTGGTGTGATTTGACTGCGACGGCGTCTGCGCGTAGCTGGTCGCGGTGCTGCCGAGGCCGGGTTTGTCCCGCGGGCCCCGGCAGCGGGAGCGTTCCTGGTTTAAGCGGTTAACCGCGGTGGCGTTTATGCATGGAGCGCTCTTCCTGAGCGGCGAATGAGAGGACAAACGCTGGAATAGAGTGTTGCTGAGCAGGACGGCTGTGGTCAAGCGCTCTGTGCATGCTTGCAGCATTTCCAGAAGACAACGTTTATTTTTAGAGATGATCAATCACGTAGTCTTCTAAACTGGTGCTTTTAAAGGACCATTCTATTTTAAATACACTCTGAAATGGTGTGCTGCTAGAAGTGGGCTTCCTGAAAAAAGAAAGCATCGTTGGAAAGGCTAGCCCATGTACCTAAGGTGGCTACTACAATGTTGACATGCCAATAAGCACTTTCCTCTTTTCTTAGTCTCTTTAACATTCCCGTAATATGCGTTTCTGTGTGATTTAGGAATACGTGTAGTTCAGCATCTGAAAGTGAAAAGTGTTCCAGTCAATGCTATCCGTTAAGAGATACCTAGGATCTAGAGGAAGCTGGTAAGCAGGTCCAACACACCCCTGGTCAGGGCTGAGTACCCCTTTCTGAGCTGGGAAGCAATGTGTATCACAGCCACGGCTCTTGGCAGGCAGCTGGGGAGGCGCAACACGGGCTTTGGCTGGTGCAGGCATGAGCAGGACGGAAAAGATGTGGCCTGAGTGTCGGGAATCGGAGTTCAGAGAAAACTCCTGAGGAAACGATGAGATACCATCTGTTACGGAATCAGTGCTGACACTAACCATTTTGTTTAGTCACTTAGAGTAAGACTGCGTTTTAAGGGCTCATTCTGGTTTTGAAGAATAAAGACTAGTGAAAAGCCAGTAAGATTAGTGCGTGGCGTTTCTTCTCTCTGCAGAAGGGCATCCAGTGATCCGCGGCTATGCTCTGCTGATCCTCGAGGTGGCTGCCTACACACAGCAGCTGCATTTCCCGCTGTTTGTAGGGCTGCCTTTTGTCCTACTGCAGAATGCATTAGCATGTCTGCTGTAAATCCTGTCTATTTCATTATGTTTGCTTTTGGGTATAAATAAATTACACGCGGAATGCAACTCTAAGCCTGAGTACACCATAATTATATTTGAGAAGAAAAGGGGACAGAGACTTTAGAAGAATAAGATATCAAAATACCAGATAGGAATGGGTATGTGGAATACCTGATTACTTGAAACCAGCTTTTTAAAAACGTTTCTCTAGTCCGTGTAATTATGTACTTAACTCTCCATGATTTCAGCAGGAAAATTATCACGGACCATTTAGAAAGTATCATTCTGCAGACAGAATGGTGGTTGTGAAATGCAGCCCAAGTTCATACCCCTCTGACCCCTGAGGCTCGTGTGACAGCTCTGTGTCACCAGCAGAGCCCAGCTGAAAGCCTGGCCAAGACTTCTGTTTACTGTAAAGCTCCTTCGTACTCTTGTAGAAGTATAAAGGACTTTTAGAGTGATAACAGGGCTTTGGCAGCATAAAATGGGCCTGCTAAGAGTTCTTTCATGTTGAAAACCCTGTCAGTAACACCAGCACGAGATACTTGCCATTAAACAGTGAATTAGTTAAACTGCACTCGCTTTAAAGGAGACGTTTTTCATAATAATAAAGTTTGGTAAACAAGTTTCTCTTCAAATGACACTATACAATTAAACATTATATAGATAGTATGAAGCAGAATTTTGTGCTATGCCAGGATAGAAATATGGTATTCATTTATCACAGCATCACCCCAAAAGTGCAGACTATTCATGCAGAACAGCCAAATTTCTCTGCTGCTTCAAATATGGAAATGGTAGGTATTTATCCAGCTGCATTAATAGAAGAAAGGAAAGGTTCTTGTAGAAGCATCAAAGACAACATTACAACACTTTCTAAATATTAGTTATGTAATAAAGGGGGACTTGCATAAATATGTTAGGTATTTCTGTCTTCTGTTGTTTCTCACTACCTACAGCACTAATGAATGATGTGGTAAAATAAATAAGATTCACTCACATAGTTTGGGGCCTGAGAGGGAAAAGCAGCACAGTCTCTGAGGCTGCCCGAAGCTGAATTTCTGAGGACAGAAGCTGAAGAGTATTTTGTAATAGGGGTATTACAGCCACATTCTTGGACAACAGTAAGACCGTGCTGTGCCTACAATAAAACTCCAATAAAATCTGGCAGTAAACTGCAGCTTGTGTGTAACATTGGTTTATCTCACAATTTTTTAAGCTGATACTGGCTTTGTTTTATATGGTTAAATATCATTCCTGTCTGTGTTTATGTAATCTATCTGACTGGGAACACGGGAACTGCCCAGATCAGGATATAATTCAAGGCAGGATGTTTTACACTATTGCAGCTGGTTCTTTAACAATCTAAGCACAAACATGGGTTTGCAATACATGGCATTGCAAGGCTAGCTCATCTGGTGGCTGGTTACCAAGTTTTAGAGATAGGCTTTAAGGTTAGTCTTCCTAAAATGGGTCCTTTCATCTTAAATCAATGTGCACGACTTAAATTCTATGACAACTTCCATGTATTACAGCATTAAGATTTTGACCTTGCCTTGTTCCTATATTATTGCAGAGCCCTCTTTTTCCATATCCTTTGCCAGATGCATTTTAGCACTGTTCTTTATGTATGCCAAAGTCAGTGCTTTCACAGAATACAGACTCTTAGTGAGTCAGTGCATGAGGATCACTTTTTCATCACTATGACATGGTTTTGCACTAAAATTTACCACGGTTTTATGAATAGTCGGATAAATTGATGGTGTCAGTGCACTTGCCAATCTCCTAGAAGGGTATGCTGCCATTGTGAAAATTCCCCTTTTCCACTTCTTAACCCTTTACATGGTGTCTGACTGTTGGAAATGGAACTGAGAATATAAAAAAGGTATTAGTTACACGTACTGCTAGCAAACACCATTGTATACTATATAGTTTTTTTGAATGTGCTAATCAACTAGACATTTAGGAAGTAAAATGCTGCCAGACTACAGGCGCTGGGTCCCAGTGAACAGCTGTTTGGACCAAACTCAAGCTTATGGGAGCAGGGTGAGGAGGAGCAACCTGTGGATGTCATAGCTACTGGGCATGAAAAACCCCTTCCGGAACCAGCTGTGACCATAGCAACTGGCTTGACTTAGGCAGGCAAAATTCTTGCAGAACGCCCATGATTTGTAAGTTATTTTGTATTAGTCAGCCATGCTCATAATAACAGATTTCACCTTCTTTTTTTTTTTTTTTTAATAATCCAGGCTCATTTGACTAGGACTTGCTTATTCTAAAATAATTAAAAGTAAAGATCACACTTGATGTACTAAAAAATATACTTTCCTCTTTTAGCTTTATCAAAAGCAGGACAATAGCACTAAGCATCACAAATAATACATTTTGAACTGTGAACTGTCAGCATAAGTGGAAAATGCACTGAAATCCCCCTTAGTTTTTGCTTACAATTGTAACCAAACCCAGAAATCTAACTTTAAAGGAATGAGGTTTAAGCCAGAAACCCATGCCTTGCCTACACTTAAAAGAGTTGGCTGGTATAGCTGCACCTTAGAGCTCTATTGGCAAGCACAGATTTCTTTTCTGGTATAACTTAAATCATTTTCTGCATGGAACACACTAAACTGGCTAAAGGACTCTGTCAATATAGCGGCATCTACACTAGGGCTTTTGCCAGCGTGGCTGTAGCTGCATGGGAGTGATTTTTTGTCTTTCTGACAGCTATTTTGGCAAAACTTCTATATTTAGACTGTGTCCAAGTTAAAGTTGGCATTGTCTTACATTGCAAATAAAGCAGAAGAGAAGCATTGCCAGTTTATGGCCCTGGTTTTACATTATTTTGTTTGTTCTGAAGGAATATGTGGGGCAGGATCCATGTGGTCCTTTGGATGTTTGCCTTCCACATTTGTGTTGCATTACAATCACTTAGTTTTTCAATGAGTAAAGTTTGGCAGTGGGAAACTTACATTGCTAAAAAAAGATAGTGTCCATATTATTCACCCCAGAAATAGCTATTCCAGTGCTTCATAGCAAATTTCCAAAGTGAACTGCAAAAAGAAGCATCTGGGCTAAAGGACCTGTGGATTAATGCATCATTCTTCTTCACTTTGCCCTCAGTTCAACAAAGAGTTTAAGCATAGGATTCATTTTAGGCACACATGTAAGCCCATTTCAAATTCAGTAGTCATGTCAGATATGATAATGCTTCTTTTTGAACTTTAATTAAGGAGATATTTGAAATTAATCATGTTTAAGCACTATGCAGAGTCAGGATTTCTGTCAAAACTACAAGTTTAGATAGAGTGAGGCTATTTATTGTGGTCCCATCTGCATTTTCTTTATGAACTGGATCCTAAGTCTGTAGTTTAAAGATGTCTCAAGGGGCATATTTTTTACGCATAAGTACATTCACATACTTCGCTCTTTTTTCCTAACCTGTCTCTTGTTAAGTGTACTTTTCTGATTTCAGAAATCCACACAGAGAAGTTCTCACTGTGCTTTTGTGCTTATGTTTACTGTTGAGCTGTTTCCTGTGCCAGACCTTGTGTTTGCAGGTGTAGTCCTGATGCTCGGGTTTGCAAACCTGCCCTTGCTGCTGGAACTGCACTGCGGGCAACAGGCCATGCCTCACTTGCAGACTGCGCAGGAGCTGTTCAAGGCAAATAGGAAACCTCATGCTTAATTAGTCAGCACCGAACCAGTGAGCCGATTGGACGAGGAAGTCTGATTTAATCAAGGCTTCTTCCTTCCTTTTTGTGAAACACAGAATTTGCCTGTTAGAAGAAGGCACAGACATATTTTTCCGCATTTTGAAAATGCGAAGCAGGTTTTTTGTGACTTCGCACACACTATGCAGGCGCCACAGCTGAAAGGTCTTCCGCACTTTCCAGGTGGGTACACTGTGAGCTTTGGTTTCTGGTGTTACCTATGACTCAGTGGAGCAGTTGGACTGGCATCTAGCCTGAAATGGAACAGGGTGAGTTTCTGTTCAGGGTAAAACTGTGTAATTTGTTGCAGGGGTTTTGAATTGTTTCAACTTTTTTTTTAGTATATATATATGTAAAAATAAATTGCAGCTTAGTTAAAAGAGCTTACAATGATTTTTAGTTGTAAAATTGAAACTGTTTCTATGAAGTACAGGTAGTTTTCAAGACATATTCAAGGCAGAAGACTTGTATATTGTAACGTTCACTTCTGCATTCTTCTATTTACAAGTGTGTTTCTCTGGTAAATCATGTTTTAAAGAGGTGTTTATATAGAGAGACATGAATACATATTTTATGTATATGAGGTTATGCATATATAAACTGATACATATTTTCAGAATAAATACAATTGTGTGTATGAGGTTATACCACCTTCAGACAAAGAGTTGTAATTTAAAATTGGCCATTTTCATATATCTTATTTAATCTACTTTATTTAATATTATCTTTACATTAAAAATTAATATTTGCAAGTTTATGTTTTTGGGATAAACTCTCATGGTTTTCCAAAGACTGAGCAGTTAGACAATAAGAGCTACTCTTCATGTTCAGGGAGAAGATCTTAAGAAGGACTAGGAGAACAGTGAGAACTTTTACCTTCTAGTCCAAAGTCCAAAATTAAGGGCTTCCATGATGCTCTTATTGAGGAGGATGAAGTGTCTGTGCTTGCTTATCCAAGTTGGGCAAAGGAAGAAGGGCTTCTTTTAGAGGAAAGTGGTTTGCATTTCCATTTTTTCTAGTGGGGAAAGTAATTGCTTTTCATCGTAAGGCCTTGCAGTTTACTGGAAATCAATACGCCTGCTGAAGAGATTTCCCCACCTTTGTATCCAGCATTGCGTAACTGTGTGGTAGAAAAGTGAAGGCGAGAGGCTATGTAGCAACATCCCTGTACTTAACACTCTCATTACTTAGTAGCCTCTGCTTGGGCTTAATTTTACACCTGTAGCAGGGAGATTTGTGTTTTAAAAAAGTAGGTTGTTTTGTCATTTGATTTTCACCCCTTGGCTGAATTGTGAGCAACAGTTCTCTCATGCTAACAGAACACAGTACTCCAGCAAAGAGTATACTGTGTTAAGTATTTTATCAGCATCTGGTAAAAGAGTTGTCCTATCAAATCAGAGCAGGAGTATAGATCTACTACAAGCACAGTATATAAGTTAAAAGGACAAGTAAAGAGGGAATGCTTCTGTACAATAATTAGAAAACTCAGTTCTCCTTCCATCTAGCCATTGTCAGATTCAGTTTTTTTGTTCTCATAGTACAGAGACAAATCTCTGGAGAGAACTTGAAGCTGTGAAATATAAAAAAAAAAATAAATAAATAAAATTACACTATAGTTGATATTGCCCTTTTTTGTCCTACAAGTTGTGATTAAGAACAGATGACAAGTTTTGGAGTCTTAAAAACAGTGACTCCTTGCAGCGTAAAGAGACCAGGCTGCTAGTTACACTAATTATCTCCAAGATTTTAGTTCACCTGAACTCATACTTGCAAGCTGGAGGGCAAAATACAGGTAGAAAAAAATCTGCTGTCACTGAAGTGTATGCTAAAATTCTCATAGATAAGAACGGAGCTCCACACCTCATCTTATTCAACATAACTTCTTACATTTTTCATGTTTGATTTTAATTTGCCAAGAAGATATCTAAACACTGTCAGTGGTAATGGTAATAGAAATGATTCTTCACTGGTACCTATCTAGATATTTCTATTTATTACTTTAGTTTTTATGAAACTGCAGTTGCCCTCCTACAAGTTCACAAAGACCAACAAGTCAATAAAAGAGATTACCAGTCTGGATCCTCTAAAGGCAGGCTACTAAGAAATGTCATTTTTGTATTCTTTCAGAGATAGCTTGCGATGGACCAAGACTCACACTGCACAGCAGAAAGGGAACTGTTGGAAGCTGTAAGCAGGATTACTACGTTTTCTACCGCAAGTCCATCAGATAAAGAACAAAATCAACCCCAAGCTGAAATTTCATGTCAAGTGATAAAAGAAAACCCAGAAAAAGGTGACCTGCAAGGTTGATGCTACCCTTTAATTTTATTCTTCATGTAGCTATTTATGCCATTAATCTTTTCTATTAAAAACTTTATTAATCTGTAGTCCAGATTTACACTGCTATACTTCACTGAAAATAAGCCTTAATTAAACTTGAAATAATAATATGGCAGTAGTGAAACAGATGCACATCCTGGTGTGTATATACACACACAGAGCTTTCCTTTTCAATCCCTTGCATGTAGAATATATTCCAGATTTAATTTACACACCAGAGATCAAAATGGTGATTATCACATGGCCTGTCTTGGGAGTGAACTTTCTGCATATCACAAAATCTGATCTTCTTGACAGTATCAGGAAGGATACCAAGACTGAAGCTAATCTCAAGCAGTAGTCTCTCACATACACCATAGAGAGGCAGCATTGAACATTCACTATGCCTGAGATTGCTGACATAACATTAAATATAATGTTATGTATAATCCAAAATATATATAATCTCATCAAGATTTTCAGCCTGCAAAGATGTCATAAACACCACCTCCTTTAGGAAAATATATGCTTCATAGAGATTGAGCCAAACCCCAGAGGCCTTGATAATTGAAACTGTATGGCCGAATGATTAAGAGCATGTAAACCTGTGGCTAGTAAAGGAGTACGGTGGTGCCTTTACAATTCTATTGCTGCATCAAACTATTATCTTCCCATTCATTTGTGGTCATTCGGCTCCATTGACTGAATATTAGAGATATTGCTGACTGCCTTCAGCTGGCTGCATTGACAGAGACATTACTAATTTGAAACTGGGACTGGTGTGCCCACTGAAATACGAATATTCCATTGTTTTTATCCACTTTCCTAGCCCATACACTGCATGATGAAAACTGTTGTCAGTAGATTTCAAAGACAGAAAATCACCCTTTTGAAAAACTACAACAAATTCCCCTGTAAGCAAAGTCTTCAACCAGCTGTCCTACATTTTTATAGATGCATGTGTCTATATGTCTGTGTGTGTGTCTGTGAGGGGAGAGAGAGAGGAAGGAAGGGAGGTGTATAAAATATTTGTGGCTGAACTGTGGCATCATCTTAGCTACAAAAGAAGAAGAAATGAGAATTCCTCCTTTGGCTCAGCTGGATATCCGAGTTTCTCCTGTCAGGTTAGGACATTTGTGTGTTCTCAGCTTTCACCCATTACTGCACAAGCCCAATATTTGACCAGACTCAGTGTTTGAATATATGCACTGTATTATCTCCTGCTTTTAGCAATAAAGAAACCTGGAGAAACATGATTCAGAAGACTGAGTCGGTGTTTCTTAGGGCTACTTCTGGGAAGGTGAAGCCTACCTCCTGCTCAGACTGTGCCCAAGGTTGCAACCTAGACATTCAAAAATTTTTGTCAGTAATTTTTCTATTACTTTGCGTTCTGCAGACTATTAAGTGTCTTTCAAAATGTCAGATCACAATAGCTTTCCTCAAAGAATCTGGACCTTTGTTAGCAGTGAAATCACTTATTTTAACAGTCTTAGGTCTTACAGCAGCAGAAATTCTAGCCTTTCCTTTCACAATAAATGCATAAGTTTTCTTTCCTAATGCAAAGGTTATAATCTGAAATACTAAATTTATTGTTTTTAGATTCCAGTGCATCCGTAAGTCCCAACTCTTCAATGACCACTAAGGAGCTTCAGGAATACTGGAGAAATGAAAAATGCCAGTGCAAACAAGTCAAACTTGTTTTTGAAATCCCATCAACCAGAATTGTAGAGCATCACTTATCTAAATACGTGGTAAGCTAAAAAATGAATATGTAAGATCATTAGTTTTTATTCACTCTGCAGGGGTCTGCACACCATGCAGCATGCTTGACTACATGAAAGCCTTACTGTGGGCAAAGTTTTGCAAGCTGTGATCATACTGAGTAGAAATAACTTATCACTGATCTTATGGGCATAACTGATGGAATCTGCCCCTAAAATACCCCTCTAACAATCAGTTCACAATATCTGCAGCAATGGAAATGTGATACCGTATGAATGAGTTGCTTGAGTGTCCTTAACACCTAGCGGTTTGTTAACATTGAGGAAATTCACACAAGTATAAAAATATCAATATAGTTGCACTTCCACTGAGCTAGCCTGCTGTAGCAGCTGCATTGCATTTTTATAACTTTATCATCAGAGATTTATGTTAGCAGAAGTGCAAAATTCTTTGATGTTGACAAAGTCTAAGACATCCTCCAGCTAGGTTGCTTGGGATCATTCCCCTTACCTATACAGAGCTCCGTTAGATGGCATATTTCTATCATATTTTTAAGGTGAAGCATGAGTATAAGGGACAGAACAACAGAACAAGTTGTATTTTTGTATCTTTACTCACAGTACTGACACTTGTTTCTTATTTCTGGTTCTGCTCCTGGCCTGCAGGGGCCCTGAAAAGACTACAGCAAGTCTCTTTCAGTACACTTGTGAAATAGAGATAGAGACGTTTTCCTTCTTTGCAAGGAAAATGTAGGAACCATACTAGTTCCTGATATGGGGTGGTGCAGCTTGGTAAACTATGAAGCAGGTAAATGTTCAAGAGACTGTACTAAGATCTTGTTGCATGCTATACACACCTACTTAGGTGCTGCCATAATTGCATACAGACCATAGTATCTAGCTTGGTGAATAGTTAAAAATTATCTTAGTATAACTGTATGAGAACAAGAGTATGATTCAGTATATGTGCAAATAGGTTGACTTAGCCATAAGTTACATGCCTAGGCAAGGAGATGTACATTACAACAAAATTGAGCCAATTTGAATGATTATCTAATTAAATGGTATTTCGTCCCTTTTTCATGTGCACTCCACAAAGAAAAGAACAAGTACTTGTAAATTATTCACTTAGCTGCCCTTGATAAAATGATAGCTTAAAAAATTGCTCTTATCATTGTTTTGGAGATGCATCAGGCATATATACACTTTTCAGCAGGGAGTAGGAAAAAGTACAGGAAAATGTCACAGTGCTTACAAACGAAAAGAGATCAGTGAAGTCAGCTCAAATTTAGAAACCTTTCAAGAAGCACCTGTAAAAATCATTTATGAAGATTAAAAGGGAGAATTTCTTTTTAAGGAAAAACAAGGAAGACAGACAATAATGCTGATACTGGTTTGCACTCTTCAACAGCAGCAAAGAAAACAACTGGCATGAGTACAATGGCTCCCGTTTTTGTATAATTCAGTGAGAACAGGGTCAAGTTGAATTTGAACCTGGTAATTGTCTAGAAGCCAACAAGGTCAGCAGTCCATGTCCTTAGCTGGTGTGCAGCGACGCAGTTAAGTGGCCCTTAGTGGAGCTCCACTGGTTTACACACATCAGGGATTTGGCCCTTCCTCAGAATCATTGTGCTTGGATCAGGACCAGAAGAGGATCTATTTGTACAACACATAACACACAATTTTATTTTGCAGTTATTTTTCTAATATCACATTTATTATTGTCATTTTGAGGGTAGTGAAAAGCTGAGGAAGACGTACTCTTAAGTACTGTTAGTGTGGAACAGCTTTTCTGTTAGTGAAGGATTTTGGATGGCAAACAGATTGCTGTAGAAATGTCACATTTTTGTATTATTTATATGCTAAGCAAGTTTTGAATAACAGGACAATGATTTAAAAGGGAGAAAAATGCTTTGGAGTTGCTCCATCTTGTTTTTGCACACACCAAACATTACTGCCAAATACTGCCTCTTCTTTCACAGCAGATCCCTAGATATGTCTGATGCAAACAGCATTTCTGAGTATTGTGACCAATGTAAAATAAATTATATTCAATATTAATTCTGGGAAATCCATTTAGTTCACTGTAGGTGATTGATTGGAGCAGCTATGGCTGTTCTAAGCAAAATTCAGCTACAGAAATGCTTTGTAAATGACTTTTCTTGCATCAGCCTGCTGTTAACTCACCGTTCACAACACCTTGCTGGATGGAATCTGTTAGTGCATTACAATTTACTTACATGCTAAGGCTAAATCTGGTGACAAAAGTGTAGCAAAACAGGAGGTGGGAATTATTAATCTGATGGCTGCAGATTTCAAAGCAGACAAAATCTGAGTGCACTGGGGCAAGAATGGTCCTTCTCATGCTTGTTTTTCTGTTTCATTGCCTTTAGATGTATAAAATCATCATTCTGCAAACAGGGAGTTTTGACAGCAACAAGTCTGTAATTGAACGCCGTTATTCGGATTTTGAGAAACTGCACAGAAATCTGCTGGAAGAGTTTAGTGAGGAAATGGAAGATGTGACCTTTCCCAAAAAAACTCTGACAGGGAACTTCACAGAAGAAATAATCAATGAGAGAAAATTAGCCTTCAAGGACTACCTGAGACTTCTATATTCTATGAAATATATCAGAAGATCAAAAAAATTTATTGATTTTTTAACAAGGCCGGAGCTTCAGGAAGCTTATGGGTGCCTGCGGGGTGGCCAGTACGCCAAAGCTTTGGAAATCCTTTTAGACGTCATTGGCCTGCAGGCAAGGCTAACAAGAGGCAACCCTGTCTCAATTGTCCCTACTCTCTGTGCCATAGTGGTGTGCCACAAGGACCTGGAAAACCCAGCAAGTGCCTTCGAATATGGAGAAAAAGCTCTGTCACACCTTTGTATGCGTACTAGCCACAAGTATTATATTCCATTGTTAGAAACAATGATCACTTTGGCATATGAACTTGGCAAGGATTTTCTGTCTTTGCAAGAAAAACTGGAAGAATGGAAGGCAAAAAAGGATCCCATTCGTATTTTTACCCTGAAAGAACTTGCAGTTCGTGAGTATGTACAATGAACATAAGAAACAATTTCTTTAAAGAGCAAAGCTGTCAGCTTCTTTTCCTGAACAAAAGCTCTTGAAAGAATAAGAATTGGAAATTACCTGTTTGGCTAAGATAATATTGTGTTAATAGAAAAAAAAATATATTTTCCATGTTCAGAAGGGACATTCACATATATGTTGGAAAGTATACTTACTCTATAGATATGAAGAGCACTTGAACTTATTAAGGTTTTTGTAAAAATATTTGCAACAAAAAATCATTTTTTATTTGCTTATTTTGAAAATTGCCTATTTTATGTGAAAAGTCAGAATAGGGAAATAAAATTAATAAATCACTTAAGAATCTGCAGAATCAGAGGCATTGCTTGCTCATGTGGAAACTCTTTCAAGAAAAGAAACACCTTCTCAGGCAAGGCAATCTAAAGGATCCATCTTCAGACACTAGTTTTTTAGTCCTCCAGCTGAAGCCTGGTCAAATAGCACTTTGCCCTCTCTGAGAATGATGGGATTGGTCCTATTCCCACTGAAGTCAACCACTGCAGGCAGGAGGACCTGGGGGTAAGGTTTACAATCAAATTTGGTAGGAGCATGATATACAAGCAATGATCATTCTGTCAGAGATGAGGGAGTATGCTTCATTTCCCTTTTGTAGCTAATCCAGTTTTATAACATGCATTGAAGGCACATTCTTGTTTGGGGTGATCTTTAAGTAAAGATCTGTCCAGGGTAGAAAATTAATGCCACGTGTGCTATGTACATAATGCAAAGAAACCACAGAAGGGTGCTGTTGGGGAAAACATCTGGCTAATATAATGCTAGCATTTAATTGTGATTATCAAGCTGTGAGGCATGGTTATCAGACAGTTTGTGTTAAGCATGTGCTTCCCTGTTGCCTTTCAGAGGTTTATGTAAATTGGGCGTTGCCTTGGTTTTATAGCCTGGTACACCATGCAAGTATCATCTTGGCAGCACTGCAATATCATAGCTAATTCTTTCAGAGATCCAATCCACATATACAAATTCAAAGCTTGTCTTAGCCCTAGCGCTTCTGTGAAAGCTTCCTAAGAGATGAAAAAAAGTCTCCGTTTACCTGCTTTTGTAATTTCTCTCAGGTCTATTGTCTTTCCCATAAACTTTTTTTAGTAATCTGGTAAATAAATTCTCATAAATACTGTAGTTAAATGTTGTGCTAGTGTGGGTCATTATTCCTTGCTGAATGTAGTCCACTGAGTACTTTCAGGGTTGTACTTCAGGTACAGATGCTACACACACACCACAAGGACATTGTCTGTAAGTTAGGGATAACTGTATTAACTTATTTCCCAGAGACATGAAAGAATCAGTTAATTGAAAGTGCACTGAGCCTCAGAAACATTGCTTTACATTGTTACAAGAAGGATGGCTTGTCAAAATACAGAATAATGAGAGTATCTAGAGTGGAAAGTTAATATTTTAAGTATCTATTAACAGCTAAGTGTTAAAACACTTTGTTATTACAGATTATTTGTTATTTGACAATTATTATTTTTTCTAGTTAGAAGTAAGAGAAGTAAGAATAATTAACCAAGAAACTTACGGACTAATCTTCCCACAGCATACCGTATTGCAGGTCAATTAAAATGGATCAAAAGTATCACCTTCTTAGAGGATTTCTGAATTAGTAACAATGCGGCAAAGAAGAAAGTATGTCTGGGGTCTGCATTACGCTCAGGCTACTTGAAGTTAAGGCAGAAGTGAAGCATGGCCATCACACTGCTCTGTCTCCACTGCAGTTTGTGGTGAAAAACCAAACGAATGCCTTGGGCTCTCCTCAGCTTCCTATGGGATTGTACATGAGTAGCTAATTGTGTCCACAGGCTCTCACCTTACAGCTGACTACAAGATTAGAGGGCCTACAAGTACATGCTGTCTAGCAAAGACAAATACCTGGAAAATGGCGCATCAGAGATCTTACTTAACCTCTACTTGTGGTAATTCTATAATTTTTCATCTCCAAAGGATTAACTGATCCAAAACTAACCAATTTTTTGTTGGCATGGCAGCACACATTGGGAATGCAAGGAGACTCAATTTGGCTAAGAAAAAATTGACATAATTCAAAAGACACTGAAAGAAGCAATGCCAAAACCTGAGGGGATGAAATACAGGGACTACAGTTCTGGTGAAATCTGAAATCATTTATTTCGTGTCTCACATACCTTGTATAGTGTACTAAGTGCTAAGCCGTAACTTTCCACTGTTTCCTTCCATTATCATCCCAGTTTAACAAAGCATCTGAGGATTGCAAATATTCACACTGTTCGGTCTGCCTTTGAGGTGCACATCCTGCTTTATCTTGCAAACTGCCTACTTTATCTTGCTAACCAATCTTTCCCATTCATTGTTTTCTCCACAGTTCCCAAGGCTCAGACAGATTAGGGCATTAACACCTGGTGTTTTCTTCGATGTTCCCAGAGCTCAGGCTGAACCAGGGTGATAAAGCCTGGGTCCATTTTGTTATCTATTTCTATCCTGTCACCCACAAAACCCCCCCACTGTTTTGTTGGTATAAGTCAAATTTCTGAGAGTGCTTTTTGATATAGCAGAGTTTTGTCAGCAAAATTGTTTTAGAATCACTTTGTCTATCACTAGAAGGCAGAGGTCAGTTTCCTTGTATTATGGGAGAAATTGATATAGATAAATACAGGAATGCTGCGAAGAAAGAGCAATGTGTCTGTTCGCTAATTCCACCACAGTGACCTTCTTTAATGGAAAGCCATTTCAGTGGGATATCTGTGGACATCAGTCAGACACAACATCTCAGAACTATCCAGGAAGAGCATATCATATCATCTACATCACTCAGAGGGCTGATTTCAATTTCTGTTGCATTGAAGCATCCAGTCAAGCCACTTCATGTAGGAATCTGCACAGCCAAAGCATGTGTCGTCAAAGGGCCAAGCATAATGTTCATAAAATCAGCTTGTGATTTTATTAATGTTAGAATATCACAAAATTAAAATCCACAACAATTTGACATCCCTCCAGCAAATCGTGCATGCACTCCCTTCCTACAAATGCAGAGCCTGTGACCCTTGGATTTATTATCTCTTCAGAGGTGACATTGAAAATCCTTGGAAAGAGAAAGCTAGGACAGTGATGGCACTGAATGGGGACCAGTAGGCCTGGATTTCACCTGGAGCTCTGCCACAGACTTGGTCTGAACTTTGCAGAAATAACAGCCTCTGTGCCCTATTTCCTCATCCAGTACTTCCTCAGTAAAGTTTCCTCACTCAGGTTTTCAGTGGTCACTAAACAGAAAAATTGTGAAACCAGACCCAGTAAGTTAATTCCCACATTTAACTTAGAAATGTGAACTGAGATATGGAAGCAATTTTGTTTTATACAAGCCTATTTCCTTTTTTCAAGGTATCCTGACATAGAAGAGAATTTAGAGGCACCAAGTTGCCAAATCTGTGTGCATAGTTTCTTACTAATGCAGTCTTTATTTTAGACTCAGACTTTACTTTCCTCACATACCAGAGAAGTTACAAAAGTTATCTATTTATTGCATAGGACTGTAGTGAGACCATGCTGGCTCATCAGCCCCGTAGGCCATCGGCCAGTTCTGATTTCTTAGCTGTGTTCTCTCAGAGACTGGTTGGACCTGCCAAAAACAATTCTGCTTTCATTTACTCACATTTCAAAAGTCAGCTTCTGCAAATTCTTTTTCACTTGATTTTTACAGCAATGTGAGTAGTCAGCAGTTACTAAAATAAAGGGTAATGGAATTCCTGCTCCCATACTGACCCTCATATCTTCCACTTGGAATGACAGCCTGCATGGGTTCCCTCTGCCTGTACCTGCAACTTTATCTTCCACAGTTCAAAACAAAGAGCCAGGTGATGCAGATTTCCTGCAAAGAATCAGAGATTAGTTTCTTTCCCTATTAACATTGCCTGGCGCAGGAATAAAGTAGTGGCTGCAAAGTCTGCGTCCATGAATTGAATCTGTCCTGGCTTTTTCATAAAATGCATAAAAGTTAAATGGGTACTTTCCACCTACAACTGTGTCTTGTTTTTCCTTTGAATAATGTTCTAAGAATGGCTTAAAAAGGAAATGGATATTTTCATCTGCATCTACCTGTCTTGCTTATCTGTTACTCTTCCTTAACTCCTGTTAAGAAACCACTGGAGAAACAATGACTGAAAACCTTGTTCACTCTCCATGGGGCTTGCATGGTGTCTCCAGAGCACACATCCCACCTCTCCAGATGCTGGGCCAGCAAAAGCAAATAGAACTGCATCAGTGAAGCTATTTTGGAAGAAGAAAGCTCTAGCACTAGCACATCTGCAAGAACAGAACATAAATTAAGTAAGCAGGTGGTTCCTGTTCCAGACAGCTGTTTTACTTCCACTCGCCATTGCCGTACAATATTTGAGTGATAAAAACCTGTTTTATAAATAAATCATTTCCTGTCTCCCAAAACAATGTGTGTTTTTTACGAAAACTTTCTTCAGTTTAATAAAATAAATGGAAATAAGCAGTTGCTGGCATTTGTCCTGTGCATTATTAGCATTCATCAGCCATCCACCATACCTAGAAAGCAGCTGAAGTCAACAGACAATGTCTGGTTACCCAAGCTCTGCTCTTGGCAACCTCACAAGTGCACTGAGTGACCTTGATTAAGTCTAATTGAATCTCAGATTCCTTTCAAATACCAATATTATTGGGAATTGTACAAACAAGAAAAGTGATTTTTCACAAAGTCAAATACAGTTGTCTGCAGACCACACTGTGTGGAGAAATATTTCAGCACAACTGGCATCACAGCTTTGAAAACAAAACATGTCACAGCTGCATGTTCTTAAGTTGTTCTGGGTTCAGCTGCTTCAACCGGGAGGAGGGAGAGACAGGACACCTGACCCAAACTAACCAAAGAGGTATTCCACACCACAGCACGTCATGCACACTATATAAACTGGGGACAGTTACCCAGAAGGGTTTGATCACTGCTCAGTCGGGCTGGGTATCAGTTGGCAGATGGTGAGTAGTTGTATTCTCTTTCCTTGTTGTTTCTCTTATCATTATTATTGGCGATAGCAGCAGTGGTTTGTGTTATACCTTAGTTACTGGACTGTTCTTATCTCAACCCGTGGGAGATACATTCTTTCCATTCTCCTCCCCATCCCTCCAGAAGTAGGGGGGAGAAAGAAGGAGGTGTGAGCGAGCGGCTGCATGGCTGAGTTGCCTACTGGGCTTAAACCACAACAGTTCTTTTTGGCGCCCAACGTGGGGCATTCAAAGACCCAAAAGGGTACCGATGGGTTTTTGGTATTGCTGCTTTGGAGAGGGAGGAAATTAAGCAGCTGTCCATCTTGCCTGCTGTCTCAGAGGATCCTTCGGTTGTGGGGTTGCTGAAGGTCGAAGAACAACAAGTGCCAATCATGACCACAACAGTGCACCGGCAGCAATATCACACCAACCAAGACTCCCTGATTCCCATCCATGAGCTGATCCATAGACTGGAGAATCAAGGAGTGATCAGTAGGACCCACTCACCCTTCAACAGCCCTATATGGCCAGTGCGAAAATCTAACGAAGAGTGAAGACTGACAGTGAACTATCGTGGCCTGAATGAAGTCACACCACCCTTGAGTGCTGCCGTACTGGCCATGCTAGACCTTCAGTATGAACTGGAGTCAAAGGCAGCCAAGTGGTATGCCATGACTGATATTGCCAAGGCATTTTTCTCAATTCCTTTGGCAGCAGAGTGCAGGCCACAGTTCGCTTTTGCTTGGAGGGGCGTCCAGTACACTTGGAACCGACTGCCCCAGGGGTGGAAACACAGCCCTACCATCTGCCATGGACTG
>WYDI02041923.1:0-83293 GCA_009867235.2 Psittacus erithacus
GCTTTTACTTTGCAAGAAAACACTAGCAGTAAGGGAAGGAAACTCAGGTCTTGTGGTCAGATCACAGAATGGATACCCTTGTCGGAGTTTTGCCTCTAGTTTTCTGTGTGGTTATGAACAAATCTTTATCGATTATGTTTGTCTGTCTGTGTGTATACTTGGCATATATTCTGCAATACCTACTAGCACAGTAGACACCTCCTTTTGAGGTGGCAATAATTTCTCACAGTCATGGAGAGGCCTGGCTAACCTTTCATTAAGCCTTCTGGTCAGCTCTCCAGTCAAACAAATGCAGGTCACAACTTTCCGCCCTCCTGTAGCTCCTCTTGTGTCTGTGATGGTTTACTACATGACTCCAAACTTCCAGTCATGTCACCTGTGTCCTCATGATATGTTTGTACTCCTGGATGCATGTACCTTCTTGCATGTGAATTAAGACAAGGCAGTTAGCAGCCTGTCCCTTCCTTCCGCTGTATGTTGGCTGCACTAGTGACTGCAGGACCTGTGTGAGTGCCTGTGTCTCTGTCCCTGCTAGGATCCTGGAGACAAGGATTCCATGATGCTGCTTTCCCATGCCTTCTGCCAAGGGCACTGTTGTGTCAGCTGCAATGTTCAAACTTGGTCCCTACCACCTGTCTGTGTAGTGGAGATCATAGACTTCGGGAGGCAGCAGCAGCTGAATTTGAATGTCAAAGGTTTTACAATGAAGAGGTTGCTGATAAACCACAGAAACACACCAGTGTCCTCCAGTAAGGCTGAATCATCTGCGTACATTCTGGATCTCTCAAGCTTGCTGCTGGTTGCAAGAAAACAACCTGTTGTTTTGATTTCACATGTCAGAGGCCTAAATCTGCAGACTTACAGTTGCAAGCAGCAGGAAACAGAGCCTACAAAATAATGACTAAAATAGCCACTGAATCATGGTTTATAGTGGCAATGGCAAGAGGATTAACAAAAGCCTTACAACAAAAGGCTTCAGAAAATTAATCTATTACATTTACTAAAATAAAAGGGAAGGATGTAGCAGGCAACTGGTCAGAGAAGGATCTTCAGTCACACAAGGCTACTGCAAGTATTTTTCTGTTACAAGAAGCAAAAACTGAACGCACACAGAACAGAAACACAACACAGATCTTTCACAGCAAGTGGGATTCATCAGTGAGAAAACGGACCCAAGCTCCAGGGTGAACCATGTATTTTGGTAAATCATGAGAGGCTGCTTTTGCAGGAGATGTTTTCCCAGATCAAACACCAGTGTATTGAACTTGAAGAGGGAAAGGCTTTAGGGAAATCACAAGACCTGTGCTAGACTGAAATCAGTCTAAGCAGTCATAGTCACATCTTGTGGCCATAAAACCCATGACGCAGTTAACCTGTAAACTTACCAGCCATGTCTGATTGTGCAATGTTTATTCCTGCTTACAGTACAAATAAAGCAAACAAAGCACTTCGTGCTACTATCTCAGTCTGTGCAATTACTCCCTAGATACCACATAGCTACTACCGCAGCAGGAAAGGCCAGTTCCTGATTAAAACTTGGGGTCTATTCTGTGTTCCGCCCTATATGCAAGAGAGCAAAAAATTGCGAGTGGCCAAGCCTGAACATGTTGTCTGCTCACTAGAAAGCTAAAATTAACATGCTGTGGGTAAACAAATGTCTTACAATCTTTCTGTGAAGGGGAAACCTCAAATAAGAGCTGATCTGCTGGATTTCACTGCTCTCATTCCATTTCCCTGCCTATAAAATGGAGATAACTGCAAAAAAAAAAAAATTGGTAGCTTAGTTCACATGGGATGACTGTGAAGTACGTGTGATTTTCTTCCAGGGGCAGTGAGGATCATGGTAGCATTGCAAGGGATTGAGAAAGAGAATGTCCTAAAAGGAGTTTACAGGGATAAACTGACCTGCAAAAAGAGGAAAGCATGGGACTAAATCTGGCAAAGGATGTGACAGGTAACAGGAAGGGCTTCTATAAGTATGTAGCAAACAAAAGACAGACTAAGGATAATGTGGGCGTCTCTAGAAGATAAGGGGAGACCTGGCTACCCTGGATTTGGAGAAGGCTGAGGTTCTTAATGATTTCTTTGCCTCGGTCTTCACTGGCAAATGCTCTAAAACACCCACCCAAGTCTTGGAAGGCAGACGCAGGGACTATGAGAAGCGGACCTTAGGCCCGCTGTAGAAAAGGATCAGGTTCGAGACCATCTTAAGAACCTGAACATGCACAAGTCCATGGGACCTGAATGAAATCCATCCACGGGTCCTGAAGGAGCTGGCAAATGAGGTAGCTAAGCCACTGTCCATCCTATCTGAAAAACCATGGCAGTCAGGTGAAGTTCCCAACGACTGGAAAAAGGGAAATATAACCCCCATGTTCAAGAAGGGGAAAATGGATGAGCCAGGGAATTACAGACCAGTCAGTCTCACCTCTGTGCCAGGCAAAATCTTGGAGCAGATTCTCCTGGAAGGCATGCTAAGGCACATGAAAAACAACAAGGTGCTTGGTGACAGCCAGCATGGCTTCGCTAACGGGAAATCCTGCCTGATCAGTTTGGTGGTCTTCTATGATGGGGCTACGGAACTGATGGACAGGGGCAAAGCAGTTGATGTCATCTCAATGGACTTTTGCAAAGCATTTGACACTGTCCCACATGACATCCTTGTCTCTAAACTGGAGAGACATCAATTTGATAGGTGTATCACTCGGTGGATAAAGAACTGGCTGGATGGCTGCATGCAAAGAGTTGTGGTCAATGGCACAATGTCCAGCTGGAGACCAGTAACGAGTGGTGTCCCTCAGGGATTGATGTTGGTTCCGGTCTTGTTCAACATCTTTGTCAGTGACATGGACAGTGGGATTGAGTGTACCCTCAGCAAGTTTGCCGATGACACCAAGCTGTGTGGTTCGGTTGATATGCTGGAGGGAATGGATGCCATCCAGAAGGACCTGGACACGCATGACAGGTGGGCTGATGCCAACTAAACACTTTATTATTTGCATATATTGCTTCCTTTCTGGTGCCAGTATTACTTTTAACCTCCTTACTTCTTTACACAGCTTATCCTGCAGTTGAACCAGACTGCTAATATCAGCCTTCAATGGCACAGACAATTCCCTAAACCTCCCATTAACTCTACTTGTATCCCAGGTCCACAGGCTAGAGCAGGAGGAACAGATGGAAGAGAACAGCCATCAGCCTCTCCTCCCATGTTTTGTTTTCTAGGTGGATACTTGATATTAGAGATCATTATCGTATGGAAGCTGAGGTAAGAAGACATTCACTGTACACGGGGGAAGGACAGGAGTTGGAATGTTGGCCATATTGCATCAGGTTGTTGCATTTTTTTGGCTTTAAGTTACACCTTTTATCTTTTTAGATTTTTCTGCTGGCTCACATGTATAATGATACCCTGATACCCCCTCACTACACAGCTGCTGCCTCAGCTCCTATAGTCATCACTTCTCATGGGCTGCAGTAAAAGGAAGATACACAAATATTAAGACCACTTCCTGTTATTGAGGAAGTACATTTATCTTCCACATTTTTGTTGAAATTCTTTAGCTGGGGGGAGAAAAAGGGAATCAGCCTGCTGCAGAGGGTCTATTTCCACATCTGTGTTTCATATGAAACAAAAAGAATATATATTTTATCAGTGCCCTTTTCCAAATCACACATGAACAACAGAAGTAACTCCGTTTCACAAAGTACAGGAGCTTCATTTCTCCACACAGCACATTCTGCTTATTCCTACAAGGTTTTCAAGACAAACAGCATTATATATTCAGTTAAGAAATAAAACCTAGATGTTCTTGCTCAGTTTTGGTTTATTAGCACAAGAAGCTTTCTTCCCTATTGAGAAAATACACTGTGCAGGATGGCAAAGCTAGTTCAAGGAACAAATACTGGGGAAAAATAAACTAAAATTGTCATTAATAAAATTACGAGATTTAAATTTCCCAAACCTCATTTTTGCTTCCATTATCTCAGTGACTCAACTTTAAACAGAGCCCAAGTAGTTGAACCTAATCGCTTCTAAACAAAACAAACAAAACTAATATTTTTTTTCTCAGGTGGAACATGCCAATTATAGTTAACAGGCTAAATATAAATATTCCTCTTAGAGGTTGCAAATTAACCCTTCTCCACAACTTTTAGCATTATACAAAGTAGCCTCTTTATCCATCACAAACCAGAAGAAGCTATCCACGAAACCCAGCAGCCTCAGCAATGAAACAGAAATCTAGAATAAGTACTGCTAGGACTTTTTGGCATTGTGCTAAGCAAAACGTTTGTCTGTACACATCAACGACATCAAACTCTGCTGGCAGAGGCTTAAACAAACCTTTCTAGATTTACATAGAAAATATATAGGTTTATATAGGGGCAAATTTTTCTTCTCATATGAATTAGGCTGTCTTACTTCACATGAACTCTGTAAGAAAGTGATAAGACCCTACCAGATATGCTAAGAAAATGTCCTGCTTCTGTCTTCATTTTGATTAGGAAATTCACAGGTGTAGTGAAAATACTTAACATTTGTTTTGATCAGATTAAAAACAATGCATAAACTTTAAAGATCATATTTTCAAATATTACCAGCGTCATATATTAAAAATAGGAAGGATTTTAAAGATGCAACTCTCTTATTGCTTATGATGTTATTGTCATTGAATAAGTGAATCTGTGATTATATTGTTTTGTCCAGGCGAGGGAAAGCTAAGAGAAACATGAATATTGATACTAAGATTAACAACTAAATTCTGGAAAAATAAAGTTGTAACAAATTTGACCTAGAAGGTTATCAACTAGACTTTGTCTGCAAGACCAGTCATAATCAAATTTGTTTTGAAAGTCCAAACAGATGATGGATCAGCTGGGTTTCTTACTTCATCAGTTTCTGAGGGTTCATTGAAAAGAAGCATATGTAGCAGGAAAGCATCATTAGCTTTACATGCCTCCAAACTCTCCTAGGTATCTGCTCAAACAGCAACACTGTTGGGAATGCGATCTGGGGAGAGGTAGTAATAAGGAAGCTTTTTTTTCTTGTTGCGCTCAGCGATGGCGTTGACAATCTCATCCAGATTCTTGCGGAATTTTAACATAGCCTCTTTCACCAGCTTCTCCACAAAGTGTTCATCTGGGTACATGCCTAGAAACAGCTAATTGAAAAACAACCGAGAGATCATGCTTTGAGAAAGCAAAGGCTACTCTGTTCCAACATTATGCCATCCAGCAGAACACCACCCAGAGCCTTACACATGCTACTGTTAAAATAGTCCTATCAATATTTAAGCTAGCCTACATTTGGCACTGCCAAAGAAAGATGCTGTGCCATCCTCCCTCCACCTCTGGCTGCTTCTTTCCATCCCTGCATCTTTCTATAGACCTGGTTCAGGTGTCTATGTGGCACCTCCTCCACCTGCAGGGAGCTCATCTACTGAAAAATAAGCACTTTTATTCAGGCTAGTGGTCAGCCAGGTCAGCTTCCTAAGCAGATCTCTGCATAGCCACTCAAACAGTTGTGCTGCTACAGAAAAGGATAGCATGGGAGGGGAATGTACAGCTGCGGATGAAAAAGGAAGATGACCGTTTCTTTTAGTGACAGTGGAAGTTTCTGTTAACTTTAAACTGTCCTTCAGACTTCAACCTGACAGTTGCTTTAGTCAGCTTAGACTCTGAGGGTGCCCTGAATACCACATTGCCAATATGCATACTGGCAGATTACCTGCTTTAGGTAACTATTTTCCATGATACTCCCTATTCTACAAGCTTCTCAGCTGAAATCTGCTTTCTTCTTAAAGGAAGACTTCATTTGGAGTACCTTCTGTCCATCATCTTCCATTTAAGGATGGAAACACATCCAGACAAAGCCCTTGGGTGAGACAATCAAGGACCTACAACCTCATTTTATCATGCTTGCAAAGCCTCTATTAGGCTTGTTTTGTTTGCACTCCACACCAGCTGGACACGAGTCACAGCTGTAGTGCATGTGACAAGGGGGCAGACTTTCTAAAGGGACAGGACAAGGGGACACAGTGGTGCTGTACCTTCTCCACTAGCACTGCTGGGGGAAGGAGTGAGGAAAACCCCTGGGTCTCTGCAGCCCTCTTCCTCCCACAACAGCGCCCTTACTCAGCAACGCCATGCTTGAGTTTAGAAACATTCATTTTGGCTGAAACACAGCCTCAGAGTAAACATACAACTTCTCGCTCAGAGCTGGTTTGTATCTAGCAGAACAGGGGCAAACTGACACATCTCCACAGAAAGGCAAACACGGTCAAGCACAGAGCAGCACTACAATATCATGAGTCCATGAGTGCCATGGTCCCCATGATCTCACCTTTATCTTCACAACCTAGAGCAGTTAGGTTGACTTACTTCACTGTCCTGGAATTGGCTCAAGGCCCAGACAGCTCCAAGATGCCAACAAGAACGTCCCCTATCTGGCAGACTCTCCACAATTTGCTCAATGGTGACTGTCCCCTTTTCTGTTGGAGGAGGGCAGCGCATAGTTGGTGGGGCATTGGGAATCCAGGAACACCAGTCATACTGCAAAAGAGCACAGTGAGAAAATAGAGTGGTTGGTATTTTGGAACACTGCAGAGAAAATCAGGAGTCTTGGCACCAGGGAGTTTGCTTCTGTAATATGAGCCTCTCAGAAAGAGAAGGCTAAAAGAGAAACAGAAGACTAAAGGACAGAGAGATGGTCTAGAGAAGGACTGAAGGAGACAAGGAAGTCTCTACTGTCTTGCTCAGGATCTCACAAAGGAAAGAGCCTGGTTGTCTAAATGGGAGTATCTATTCTGCTAACCACAGGCATGTGCCACACAGTCCAGATTCACCAGCCAGGCTAAGGACTTCGCTATTTTATTAAACAAAGGTCTCATGTTAATCTGAGGCGATCGCTAATAAAAAGCCTGTAATTGATAAAACACCTTTTCCTCCAGTTGCTTTTTCCTGCAAAATTTGCCCTGAGAACATGCCTACAGTACTGTGGTCAGGTAGTAAGAGAGGCAAAGGATACTGGTGCATCATGAAAGATGGCATGTGTGAGCACCAGACTGGGAACTCAGAATCAGTTCTGGCCTGCTTCAATACTGTGAGATGGTGATGTCTCATTTTGCCTCAGATATGACACTGAGTTTTGCTGCCATCTGAGATGTTGCACTTACCATAATTCTTTCTTTTCCAAGCACTTTCTAATTACCTTCATACATATTCCCTGTCCTGCCTGAGGAAATGTCTGGTTTTCAGCTGCGTGCCATACTTACACAGTGTTCAGTCTGTTCTCTCCATTGCACAACCATCTCCTCCTACCCTCAGCCTTTTCTCACCTGAACTCTTCAGCATTTCTGAAAGGCATCTTAGCAACCCATTTAAATGCTTAAAAAAATTGTTCCCCATCATAAAATTGTTAAAACTAAAACATACAAGTTAGAACTTCTAAATTTGAACTTTGATGCATATTTAGGACTCAAAATGCCGTTCTCATCTTCCGTTTCTGCAGGCTTCATGTGGATTTGCAGATAGCTCTGCAGTTATTTTAACTTGACAGAGTAATGTAATGTCTTTACATCTACTAAAAAAGGTTTCTCAGACCTTGCTGTGGTAGATGGACCTCCCAGCCCAGAAAGAACAGGCTTCCCAGAAATTCCTACCTGACCAAAATTCACAGCTGCGTGCTGGGCCGATGTGGTGAATATTATCACTGTGAGATATTCTGCTAGTTTCTCTCGTGTCCTGATCATTTTAGGAAATCCTACAGGAGGGAAAAGAAAAGCTTAAGTAACCCAGCTACCCAGTAGTAATCAGCTACTCAAAAGGCATAAATTAGATGACTGCGCAGCAGTCACTGAGAGCAGGGCATTGCCTTTCTGAATTTTGCTGTGTGGTCTAACAGGAGCTGCTCAACCTCTCTGTATCTTGGGTGTCCAGCCATATAAACAGAGTGATCCCGCCTTACTTAATATAGGCTTGTGAGGCATCACCACTACTTGCAAAATACGTGGTGTTCCTTAAGGGAAAGGCAAAATATGATTATACCTTTGAAAAATACTGTATCCTTGTCCTCACACCCTACCTACCCTGCAGTAAGGAACCCAGACTATCCACAGAGCAGGGGCCTCAGATGTTCCCTTTTTCTTCAGTCTGCAGTGCATGCAGGGAAGGTTCATGCCAAGGAGCAAATGATCATGTGCTTCTATTTATAAAGGTCCAAGGCTCAGCTATCAAGTTCACTGTGATGAAGAGTGAAGGGAGAGCTTATTTACTCAAGCAGGAAGTGAGGAAATGAGAACTTCTGAAAGAGAAACAACAGAATGAGGAACAGAAATAGTTGCATAAAGCTGTCTTTGAAAAGGAATAATCAAACAGAGCTATAAAGAAGGGAATAGGAACCCAAGACATTAGGGATTCGAGAAATATTTTGCTATGAAAGCGCTCCCAAGCCTGTATCTCTCCTATGCCCACTACATCACAGTCCTGCGCTGTACTCCCTTGTCCCAGCCTAATGTGACCATGGGTTCCAGGATATCCAAAGACCTGTCAGCACGTTGGGGTGAGCTGCCCCTGCTCAAGCTGCCTGTGCCAGCTATTTCACATCCCCACCACCAACCTGGCGCAGATGTGAACTCAACCTGAGAGGGGAAAGAGGCACATGGTAGCTCTGGCCAGCCACCATCCCATCCTGTGTCCTACTGTTATAAGCACACTGTGCTCATCTTTAAAGGGGCTTGGCATGCTCCTTGTCAGAGCAGCCCTCCTTGGGCAGGAATGGAAATGGCAGGGAGAGCCCTGGGTGCAATAGCCTTTCCCCAATTCATCCTCCTTTCATTCTTTACATACCCAGCCAAGTCTCACTGCTCTCTGCCACAGTCCTTGGAGTGGCAGCATTGCAGATAGGGATGCTGCATGCCTGTCAGGTTTCCACCTCTAGTAGCAGATTTGCCACCAGTTGTGCTTTTAGCATCCCATCCCGGCTGTAGCCCTGGAAAGGCTCAGTCCTTGCTTCATATTAAGATGCTTAGGTCAAACATGAAGTTCCTACTAGGAGGCCATTTCTATGCTTTTCCTAAGAGATAACTAGATAAACAAAATTTACAGCAAGAAAATTTTCTCCAATCCTTTGCTTGTCCAGGTAGGTAGAGCCCAGGAGGCTCTTATATACCAGTGCATGCTGGTAATGAGAGGAAACATTATAGTTTTCCCTGGAGGTCTCACACATAAACATTTGTACACGTGATGCCAGAGCCATCTGCCCCAGGTCACTGGCCAACAGGTGTTTCCAGATTTAAGCCAGTCAGGGAGTATGAAGAATCCCCATGCACCTGTATAGATTCCTGAAAATCTGATTGGACAAAATGTGAGTGGAATAAAAAAAACATATTTAGGGAGAGGCAGGAGAGTGTTAACTCAGGTGGGAGAACAGAACCATGCTATGGGTGAGAGCTCCCACAGCCCAGTAATGGTTTGCAAGAGGCAAGAGACAGTGAGAAGAGAACAAGCAAAGGAAAATATTCATTGGAGAGAATTATGAGTATTTTCTCTTGAACAGAGCAGAACAGCTCAATGATGACACATATGATGAACAAATGCAAAGTGCACCAAGATATTCCTGGGGAGATTCTTACTTGTTCTTATTTGGTGCAAGGTTCGGAGGAGAGGATTCAGGGGGGTTTTGCTGCTCCTTGTGATTTCTATCAGTCTGCCTGGTGGTTCCAACAGCACATACAGACAGTCCCTCCCCTAATGCTTAATGCATGGGCAGACAAGATCAAAGGACCAATACCCAATGTACAAACGGACTACATGAGTTATCCCAGCTCATCATGAGAATCTGTGGCAAAGGAAGAAGCTGTCTCCTGAGGAAGGGCCTGATCCAGGGTCTCATTCATAAAACTGAGCATCTTTGGGCCAAGAAGGGATAGGGTCTCCAACAGTTCAAGGCATGCTGTTCATCCAGCACTGCTGTCAGCAGGGACATAACAAGCTGCAGACCTGCCTGGGCTGTCATATCTTACCTGAGGACTTCACACCTCTCATCCCATAGACGTAAATATCTTTGACGAAGGCCTGGAGCTCCACATCCTCACACACCACCTCATCGCTCTCATAGTAGATGTGAATGACATCCTCTACAAAACTGCAGACACCGGAACAAATGAACAAAACAAAAATAAAAAAGGAGAAAGCAAGCCTGCCATTCTCTGGAGACCTTCTACCAATCTTTCAGAGGAGGCAGATGCTGCACAGGGAAAGACAGAAGGGCAAAAGCAGGTCTCAGCACTCTCCTACCTCCTTTCCACAAGCAGTATGAATGCACAGAGGCAACTCTGATTCAGTTCTGACTGCAGCATTACTTTCTTCCCCAACAAAAAGATGCTGGACCACACTGCATCTCCTGAACAGTCCTGTGCACTTTATTGTGTTCTTTGAGGCTTTACTCCTGCTTAGTTCTCTGTTATTACATCTACATCCTTTTCTTCACTTGATACAGACTCCCTTTGGTATATCCACAGGGGTTCCCAAACTGTGATAGTAGCACCATCCTCTGTCTGTGGGATACTCCAAAGCTGCTCCTGAATACCATTCAAATAGCTGATCCCTTCCTACTGCACATCCTTTTTATGAAATTCCAAAGTGGGGTTGGCCCAGGAAAGTTCTCCTGGGGAGGAAGAGGTCTAGAGCTTTCTCCTACACTCACTGCATACAGCAGACATCTCTTCCCTATTCAGTTCCTCTTCTCAAAATCCCTCTTTCTATAAAAGCTTCTCAGGCTAACTTACCTCAGAAAAGCTCTTAAAACATTAAGGTAACAAACAGTTCTGAAAGCAGTAAAAATAGGCAACCTTGATTTCCTGAAAATGTACATTTCATGACTGAATGGCTGATTAACTGAGATATTAACTGGTATGCTGAGACACTCTGTTAGCTCTGCAGGTACTTATAATCTCTTGCTAAATATTTTGACAACCCATAGGACGAAACATTTGACTGTGGAAGATGACTAATAGGATTAAGAATTGTTATCCAATACAGATTTCTCCCCTAGTAAGCTATAAATGTGTTGCAATTCAGAGACTTTTACAAATCTGTCAATGTGGCTTCTATTAGCCAACTAAGACAAAAGTTGTTACTGAGGCAGACAAACAACTGCATAATCCCAAAGAGTTTAAGTAATTTTGGCTTCCAGAGGAAGCCAAAGGAAAAGAAAAATCCTGCAACATTCAGATATAAAGCTGCCCTGCATGAGCTCTGCCTCCACAATCTGGGACCTGTGCCAAATGCATGCAGACTGTAATCCTTCTCTTACACAATGGCAGCATTTTAGAACCCCTTCCATGCAAATATAAATTAGTATATGAAGTGTTGATAAGCCTCTTGGGTTGGAATATCTTTGGGCTGGAATATACCTCTCTGCAGTTAGATCAGAAATAAGAAGATGAGTGTTAGAGAAGGGGTTTAAAAATTCACCATGTGAACCTCATTGTTTCTATAGGGACAACTTTATTAGGTTTCTTAAATCTAGGCCATGTACTACATGTGAAACAATGCTGGGTAAAGAAGTTACTTCATTAGAAGAGTGGAGACTGACACCTCTTTGTAGTGTAGGAGATTTATGATGACTAGATGCATGCAAGACCATGGTTTCATGGGTCAGGATATCACACACTCAAAAGGGTACTGCTCACATCATTTATAAAGTAGATGATTCACTTATGAAGAATCTCTCAGCCAAGGTTGAGGCAGTGTAACGTCTTCCTCTAGCTGGGTGAACACTCAGAAACAGTCTAACTAAATTGAGTTGAATAAGTACTATCTGGTATTTGAAAAGGCATACCTCAATCAGCAAAGAAAGCACAGGAAAGAGAAAAGGGATAAAAAAATCAAGAAAACAACCACAGAAAAGTTATAACTTCCTTTTCTATCATATGGGCAGTAACAATGGCAGGAAATATTGCAAGACAACCCCTTGCCAAAACACAGAACACAGAGATGTACTCAACACTTTAAGCATTATGTTTGCATTACAAACCTTCTACTTTATGTACACAAAAGATCTGATTTTTAATGCACATGTTTTTCAAAAGCCATGTGACCAGAAACAGCTGCATTTTTAGCAAACAGTTAATGCCATGCAAAAATACTTTGCTTGTTTAATTAAATGCTAGTGTAGAATAAAAAACAAAAGAAACATTCCATTCTGAGGCAGTGTTTCATATCTGAAAAGAAGCCACATCTGTGTGATCGAGCAGCCTTGCAGTATGTCTCCTGACACAGGAAGCTGCCTGTCCTGACAAAACATGGGCCTTGTAATTTTAAGACATTTTAAGAAAGGTTTTGCTCAAATCACTTGATGCCTAATTTTTGAGTTTCATGACACAACTCTCATGCAAGGCAAGTTTACATTTCCACTCCACAAGAGCCTCAACGAGTTCATGTGGCTGGGTCAAGGAGATGGATTCTCTCTTGGTTTGTGCATAGCAAAAAAATAAAAAGGCTAACTCAATTCCCTTTGCCGGGCTAAATTTCAACTCACTAAACTCTGTGAAATCCCATAGAAGAGTACATTCTTTAAAGGGTCTTCTGAAATACAGAATGCAAGAAAACAGGGCTAAAAAAAAGCAGGAATTCAAAGTCTTTCAAGGGTGTGCTTGACTGTAAGATTTTCCCCAGATGAGATATGCTGGATGGAAAAGGCATCACATGACTAAACAGCCCAGGTGCCATTCACACAGCTGTGATGAAGAGCAAAGTGAGCAGAGATCACAAAAATGAAGTTATGTCTCTGTGATTGTGACTTTATTAGCCATTTCTAGACCTATGGTCTCTTACCTCTTTACAGCCTCCCACACTTTAATGCCATCATCCCGGTAATAGTAGTAGGGGATATCCTCTTTGCTGTCCATCCCTTTAGCTTTGATCTCCTCAGGGAAGCAGAGGGAGCTGTAAGTCAGATCCTTCATTGCTTTCTGCACCATTTGTACATGTCCTCCTCCACCAGTAGCATTTGCCTGCAGGAAGAATGGCAGGACAGGAACAGTAGGAGATTATGCTCACTTTGTGCCATGACTTGCTTTCCAAATTTGTAGGAGATAGCATTGAAAATGCTGATGAATCTATTGTTCTAGGAGAACACATCTCCACACAAACAAGTACCGAACTGCAGAGATCTACTGCATCTGTGCAAGTTGAATTCAGAGATTTCACACCTCTCCCGTAAATCACTCTAAATATTTGCTTTTTCTCCATAGGTACAGCACCTGCTTATAATGGAATACAGTAATAAGGTACAGAAACGTCGAAGTATTTAACCCAAAGCACTTTCTGCCAGCCCTATGCTCCAGAACCAGTATGTGTGTGTAGAAAGGCAGCCAGCAGTGTGTTAGAACAGGGCTTCTGCTAAACCACCCACTGCTGCTTCAGAGTGGTTTGGGAGAAAGTGTTTAGGGGTGCAGGCTACCATTAGCCAACCCAGAATTTAAGCCAGGAGATCAATCCTGCTGGGTGAATACTAATGAGGATTGGCCAGGGTTTCAATATATATTACATTTTCAAAACACAGCCTGTCCATAACAAACGGCACTGCAAAATTCTTTGGATAATCACTGCACAAAAGCTCCCAAATGTTGCTTTTCTATCATATGATGCTAGTGTTGAAGCAGTAATCAGTTTACACTTACTGTCCTCCATCTGGTTGTTCATCTACATTGGAATCAACAAATTCAGGAACTCCAGGATCCCCTCTGGCAGGTCCTATTGACACACTCATCCCATATGCATGGGATTCAGGCATTATGCTTCTGTTCAAAGGGATGGGAGTGCCTGCCAGGTCTTCATAGTCAGCAGTGGAATACAGAAGACAAGGAAGGTGCCTAGGTTGAAACTCTCTTTTCTCCTTGGGTGAAAAACTATGGAGCATGAAAGCTATTTTTGGTCTGGTGTAAGAGGGACAGAGTTGTTCTGAAACACAGGTTACCGCTTTGGAAGGACTTCTGAAACCACCCCAAACTTCCCATTTCCTATTATCATGTTGTGACAGAGACTGCTGTGTGCCAACCTGCTGTGGTTCCTAGATGCAGCATGCCATTTCCAGGGTAGCCAAGGGAGGAAGAGCTGGGTACATGTTAAAGACCAGTGCAGCCAGATTTAGATGTTCAGATTTGACCTATGAGCTGCACCACAGTCCATGATATACGACTATGTTTCACTGACTCAGACAAAGTTGAGTTTTAATCCTAGCAGATCTGCAGATCTGCTGTTTATAGCAAGTCAAGAAGAAAGGCTGGATCTACACGGTGTGGGCAGTAGAATTGTGGACCTAGAAACCTATCTTGTCTCTACATTTTTCTCTGATACAAATTTCCTCTTGCAATCACAAATTCTTTTGATCACCACCCTGTCCCAAGGTGAATAACTGAGTACTTCAAAAAAAATTGGGGACTTAACTGTGTGCATACATGTGCAGGGATGTATGTGCATATTATGTTACCCTGCACTCCTGTATTCATACCCAAAGCCACATCAGCTATGAGTGAGATACTGACTCATTACTGACATTGGCCAGTTCTGAACTGGTTATTTAGAGAAGAGGTAAAAGATAACATCTTTAGAACAGCAAGGCACCAGTTCTGTGTGCCAGTTTCTCAGGTGATATTAGTTATGTTTGTCCTTCAGTAGAAAAGTCAAAAAATAAGGCAATACGTGATGATTAAAGGATAAAACCACATATGGAACAATGAAGAATAATGAAGATTCACAAAAGGGATTACTTACCTTGTCAAAAAGACCACATTCACAGATAAGCTGTTCTCGGGCTTTGGTATTGATGGCTATTGTGAACCGCATGTGTGGCACCAAGAGCTGTGAAATGGGACAAACAATAACAGAAATCAATTTTGCTGAATTCAACAGCAACCATGTGTAAAGTTTGAAGTCCCGGAAGTCCTGGTGGCTTTGCTGCACATTGCCTTGCCAGGCAGCCAACCAAACTATCTCAGATGAGCTATCACTAGGACTTCCTTTTGGTTTGTCAAACTAGTGTGATAACCACCCTGACTTGCATACATCCATTCATGCAAGAACCAACCTTGAAGAGGGGATGTACAGCAGGCAGCTGTCGGAACATAGCTATGCTGAACACCTCTGAGACTAAGTGTGTTCGTAAGAGATGGGTCACCGTCTGGTGGATGTGGAAATCAGATGAGCGAACCCATATTTTAGCTAGCAGCCAGTCATATGTGGCATCTGAAGGAAGGAATATGGGATTGTCTGGCCCAGGCTTTTGACCAAGCTGAAAGACATTAGAAGAAGATGAAACTCCAAGTAATTCACGTTTAAGATGAGACAATAAGCAATGTGACAATGTGTCCCTTTACCCTGACAATAAACCCACCTGGATTGCAATGGGTACAATTTTATTCTCCAGATTCTTATACAGCAGACAGATGGGTGCAGCCAAGTACTGCATTGTGCATGGGTCTGTTTTATTGGCATCCACACCATCCAGCAGCTCGTAGTCCACAATGAAAATGTTTCCTTGCTTGGGAGGGGAAAAAAGAAGCACGATGTGTTTTAACAGAGTGCAAGCAGCAAGGCTCAGAACAAAGATCAGGAACTTTTGACCAGAGGCTGGCTTGTACCCTGTGGTTATGAGTGGCCACTGGCCCACCCCTGCTCATAGAATCGTAGAATGGTTTGACTTAGAAGGGACTTTAAAGATCATTGAGCTCATGATGAGTCAGGGATGATGCCATTGAGACAGCAAGCACCTTTAGACAAACCACCTGACTTGGGGCTGCTGAGTCCAATAGCTCTCTTGAGGTCCAGTTCTCTTGAGATCTCTTGAGGTCCAGGGCAATGATTTTGCTGTGTGCCCTCTCACTGCCCTGAGGATCTTGAACTCCACCATCTCATGATCACTGCAGCCACCCGACTTAGAGCTGTACCTTCACTTCCTCCTCCAGGGTTAGGTTCCTCTCCAGACTGCATTCTACCATATCCATAGTCACAGGCAACTTCTTGGGTATCTCTGTGCATTTCCGGATCAGCACAGGATTGCATCCATTCAGGAACTGGTAGCCAAACATAAAATCTTCCTTCCAGTGCTGCATCACATATTCTAAAGGAAAAACAAGCCTGCAGCATCAATATCTGGGTTACATCAATATCCTACTGCCTTGTAAAATTCCCCCTTTCCTCTCACCATTTCTTATACTGCACTGCAATGTTGACTAAAGAAAGTAGCAAGAAAAAGATTAAAAGGTGCCATAGAATTTTAAGAAAAATCACTTAAATGGACAATGTAAACTTTGCTTTTCACTTTAATAAGGATTATATTGATAATGATTTGTCTTTCCATGTACAAAAGCGATAAGGAGCAAAATATTCCAGGCCTATAAAAAAATGCTCTCTCCGTTTGAAGGCCACCTTCTCAGGTCTTCCATGATATTTCAAAATCCGCACTCTTCAGATCTCAGGGTATGCAGTACAGAGGGATCAATCTAAAAAAGATGGCAGAGGCAGGAGAAGGGAAATACAGAGCAACATGGGTAGAGGAAGCAGCGGCTGGAGCAATTCTCTTAGCTGGAGCTGGGTGAGGGGACACTTGGGGAAGGGTTTTGACACTGACTCAATAAAACTCCTTATTTCGTCAGTCATGTTAACATGTTTTTTACTTTTGCTTATTTTTCAATTGCTAACATAAACCCAGATTGACATGTCTTCTTAATAAAATGCTAATTTTGGCTACTCCATCTCTTTATTGTTACACATACAGTACCACTGGATATTTTCCGCAACTGCAGGGTTCTGTTTTCTAATGTCATGTAGCCAGTTTAGCCTGTAAGTTCAGATTCAGAAAAAAAGTGATTGATGTAAAAAATCCCATTGATGTCTTCGTGGGAAAAATGAAACAAGTGAAGTTTTCCACTATTGCCTATTTTCAGACAAGGCAGAACTTTTTCCAAAAGCAATTTTTCTACGAAGGGTGAAAAAAAGAAAAAGATAGGCCTGAAGGAATGCAGTGAAATTTAAATTATGCCAACATTACAATGCTTTCTAACAGAGAGGAAAAAAGTTAAGTTTACTTAAATTTCACATTTACATCATCTCTGTCAATTACATTATGAGTCTGGACCTGTATCTGAAGTCTACACCCAGCAAAAAATGACTCGGACAGAAACTGCATCACTGAAAACCACCTTGAACCACCTTCTCCATTACCCCTGTCTCTGCCAAGGCTTGCAAATATGCAGGTGCAGAGTTGCATTAACATAAATGTTAATCATTGGTCTCAGATAAAACTGACAGAATTGGACTTCTCCTCGTGAGTATGAAAATATAATCAATTAAATTAATTGTAGATCATATCTAATTCTTGTGTTAAAAGTACTTAATGAAGCAATCATATTAAATATAACAAATTGCTTTAATCAATTTTTATTAGCTCTGGCCACCTTGTGTGCTTTATTTTATACCCAAGACCCCAGAAATTACTCCTATTTCTGTTAATTGATCCTTACGCAGCCTGAAGAGGAGAAAAACTTCAGAGCAGGAAGGAAAAGTATTTTCCTCTGCAGAGTCTGAACAGGCTGTTCACACACATTTGAGGAGCCACACATTAACCAATTTATAGTACCTGTGTATCTATTCTATCAAATAATACAGAAAAAAAAAGTAAAATAATGTAACTATGGGCATTAATGTACATTTTGTACTGTACATTAACAGCAGAAGATTGGGCCTGGCTCACAAATCAAAGGCTTCCCAGCCCTGCTTTACAGAAATAACACCATGAACTTCAAAACCCATGTCTGCGTGCACATTCTTTTACTGGGTTTTCAAGTAACTGTTAAGATTTCCATATTGAAACAGGTTAAAGAAAACAAGTGTTTCATCTTTGATATGTTAATACTACATCAATGGAAATTTTAACAGTACAAAAGATACTGCAGAAACTGAATATCTCTGAATACAAAAGTGAAATTCACACTCTTAGAGAGGAATTTAGTATTCTAGTAAGAAGATATGAGTATGAAAGGCAAGCACAGCATTCAATGCAGTATCCACAAAAAAACCCCCATGTGTAATTCTGATACGTCTGAAAAGAGATAATTTTGAATAAATGTCACAAGCCTTTTCAGGCCAAGTAAGCACTAATTTTCAAGAAGTATCATGGTTCCTCAGGTTGTGGTCTGATGGCCCATCCTGGCTGCAGCTGGATCGGGTGAGGAAGTTACAGCTCCCAGGTCATTCTCTCTTTGCAACCCATCTCCAGATCTGTTGGCCTAACAGCATGAGCTTTCATGCCTGCAGAGAGTTCTGCCAAAGTGACAACCATTGGGGAAAAATTACCATTGAAAAGCATTTGAGCTGCCCCATGTCACTGACAGAAATGGCCCATGGGAACTGACTAAGGGGAGCTACAGGTGAGCTTATGACTGCAGAACTGAGGTAGTGGTACCCTCTCTGTGTTGGGACAGCATTGAGAAGCTGGGACGGTTAGCAGCAGTGCAACCAGGATTGAGCACATGGCTGGGATGTTAGGCAACAGCCTTTGACCTGGTCCTTGTAAGAGGCAGGAGTCACCCTTGTACTTGCCTTTAGCAGAGAACATTTCTGAATGTGCCTTTTTTGAGATTTTCCATGTATTTAGATGGCTGAAGTGAGACATATATTATCAAACTTTAAAAAATGCCTTAACAGCCAACATGCTCTGAAAAGCACTTCCACTAAGCTATTCTAGGTTTAGATGCAAAATACTTATGAAAACTTGTCCTATAGGACTTGCACATTTCTGAAAATACATTTCTAAAAGTCAAAAGTGACTATGATGCCCAACTGGGCAGAACTCCAGTATGGCTCAGGAGAGCGAACACCACTGAGCAATTCCCAGAGATTTTAGTTCATGCCAGATGTTCACTTTTTGCTGTTGCAGGCTGCTGCTGTGATCAGCAGTCTGAAATTAGAGTTTATTTATGAAAAACCATGGGAGAGCAGAAGTGCAGGTCAGCCACTTGCTAATCTAATCAGATATATACAAGACAACTAATTAGTAATTCTATGATGGAAACATGAACAAATGCTGATAAACACACCAGAGATTGTGTTGCTGATTCTGACAAAGATCCTTTCAAAATCTGCAAAATCACTCCAGGAGGACTGGAACATGTGCATGAAACGGTTGATATAAAGATTCTCCATCCTAAAAATTAAAACAAAACACCTCTGAAAAAACCCCCCCACCAAATACCAAAAATAATCTCCAGCTACCTCAATATTCTTCCCCATTCTTTTCCCCCCTTTTACATACCTACGCACAACAAGCTTTTCAGTGGTGGAATGTGAGATTGGTCACCCTACAGAATTAAACTTGCTGGCTATACCTTTACACCCAAGCCTGAAAGGCATCTCAAACACTTATTTACTAAACTCCATTCTAGAGTTGTTCTCAGCAGCCTACAATAGCAGTGCTTTAAGATCTATGTCATGTAAAAATTACCGTCAGAAAAACTAGTGCTTTACACATCATCAGAAGTTAACATCATCTGAGAGTGCTAAAGTCATCATTAGCACCAGTTCAGAAGGAATAGAGTAGTACAGAACAGACTGTTTCTGCTGCTGTAGATGGCAGTCAATGTTCAGAGGTGCCTGGAAGCATGTTATGAAGTAAAACTCAGGCAACTGTTGAGCCTGGAACAGGAGATGACCTCCCCAGCGGTCTCTTCACACCTGACAGGGATACAGAATGATCATACAAGGATCAAAGGGAGGTTAACTACTGGGCAGGACTTTCTGGATTGATACTAGGTGTCCGAATCACAGATGAACTTCAGAACAGAAGCCAGGGTGAGGGTTTCTGTTTGCTAGATAGTGTAAGTCACGTACATCTGACAGTATGGTGAGATGTCTAAGATAATATGGTGTGACCTGGGCACATGAGACACCTCAGAAGGGGACTCTCAGGCCAGAAAAATTCTATTTACCTCATTAACCCTGCACTATTTCAAAGAGCTCTGCAAGGTTGATTATTCAGGCTTATCTGATGGCCAGGACTGTTTTTTCAGTGACATGACGTGTACAAGTGAGTGGATAGTGACTTTGTTGTCCCAAGCAGCTTATGCTCAGGTATGATTAACTGATGACCTGCTCAAAGCAGCTTTTCTTCAGCAGGATCTAAAGGGCGTATTGACATCATCTTCTCACATGTGACTGAAAGGCTTATTGTAGTCCGGGGAGACAAGTATCTCTAGGGGGCGTCTCTGAGAACTAAGTCAAAAGCCTAAGGTCGCAGGTGCCAATAGTCCTTCTTCCTATGCTTTTCACCAGTGCTTCCTCCATCCCTCTATAGCCAAAATAATGTCTAATAAGAATGCTGGGGCTCGGTCAGTTCCCAGCATGAAAAGCTTAAAAGTTGGTTTTGTTTGGGTTTTTAATTAAAAATCCCTTCAATTCTTTCCTACTTTGATTGACTGCAGATTCATCTGAGAGAAAAGAACCCCATTTTGATATTTCAGTGACACCTAAAAGGTAGTCACATCCTTACCCCGCCCCCAGAGAGATTTTATGAAACTCCTAAGTTTCACAAACACTTACGCTTTGGAGTAGTTCAGAATGAAGTCAATTCCCTTTTCATTGTCAAACTGGATGTCACGAGGCAGATCGCTGTGAGAAGTGGCATCAATGCTCAGGGGAAAGCCTGGATGCCACTCTTTCCAGCTGAGAAAACAAGAGAGGTTGGACTTACCAAATAACCTTACCAGCACGTGAACTGTGTCATTCCTTTACCTCCACTGCTTCTGTGACACACCTCTAGCAAGTGAATTTATGGCAGACACATATGAGCCAAATCTAGTGACATAGACCACATCAATACCTACCAGTACTTTACTGAATGCTGAAGCACAATGGAAGGATTCTATTTGGCCACTTACTTTCACAAAACTTGGAATGACTTAGTACCTGTGATATTTCCAAACACTTGTCATGTTTGGTTGAAACTGGCAGTAGCTTCAAATGCACAGGAAGGGGACAGACACAGCTGCCCAATGCGCACTTGTTCTTGGGGCTACCTTTTTGCAGAACTATGATACATCAGCTAAAAGTACTCAGACATGCATTTCAGTTCTCCAAAAGGCAACTCTTGATTCAGTCTTGATTCAGCTTCTAGTCTTGATTTAGCTTCTCAGAAGAGCCTTACCTCCTAATGGTCATGCCAGACATTCTCTGCCATGTATGTTCTTGCACTGTGCCCTATTTTTACTTCAAAACAAAAGAAGGTGATTTCTGAAGAATACTGTTTCAAAAGTATTTCCAAATTGCCTGCCACACAGACTGCACTGTCTGCTATCAGTTATGCATTTGAATTGTAAATAGTTATTTCCCTAGAATTACAAATGTACAATGTTCCTTTTTGAATACATAAACAAAATGTTGCACTATAACTCTAAACTGTATTTTTCTTTGCTCTATTTCCTGTAATCTGTAAGCAAGATCTTTTCTTAGTCAAATGATATCAACACTGTGTACACCAAGCCTCAATCCATCAATTATGAACGGACCCTCTGTCTTTCTTGTACATAGTCTCGTGACAGGGAGATGCAGATAGAAAAAATTTTTGTTATTTTAACAGAGATAAAAGAGTGCCTGTAGGAAAAAAAGAGCATTTTCCCATTGTGACTTTTAGTAGGAAAAAAAGCCTATGACAATATAAAGATGGATATCACAACTGCGTTCTGAAAGCACATTTCAGTCACTCTAACAGGGCCAGATCTTCCACTGCACCCCAGAGTAGGAAACAACTAAAACTAGCTTGCTGTAGCAGCCAAAAGCCTCCAGTAAAAGCTGACATGTTCAGAACATTTTCAAAACTGGAGTACTGCTTTTAACAGAGAAATGAAATCTGCCTTCAAATTGTCCTTGAAAGCACAACTGTGTGCCAGAAAGCCCAACAGAGACTGTACCACTGAATTTCCACTTAAGCCTTCCAGATAAACTTATCTAGGATTCATGTCTTTCATAATGCCACTTGCACCAGGATGATCATTGCTTACAGTGAATTCCATCTAAGTAAAAACCATATAGGGCCAACATAGTAACTTACACTTTCATCCAGCAGATCAGTAATTAGAGCAGTATGACAATTCGGACATACTCTGATCTGATCAGAACAGACCCTGGGCCTTCTGAGAAGCTGTGGCAAACTCACCGGTACATCTTTTGACGAGTCTCAAGCTCTTTGCATCTGTGCTGCTTGAGAATCTGAGTCTTGTCATCGCGGCGGAGCTTCGCTGTGAAACAGGGGAAAGGAAAGAGACAGGGTTATGAGGTTCCTCTGCCTATCACTGCCCAGGTCTTGAGGAGAAGAACAAAGTTTCCAAACCTTCCAGCTTCTGATCTATACCTTTACAAAGTTTCTGTGCAAAATACTTACACAATCTAGCACTTTGAGTAGAAGCATAGGCTCCTAGAGAACCTGTGGAAGGAAATAAGCTGCTAACTTGGTGCCTGCAAGGGACAATTAGCTTAAGCTAGAAACACCTGTCTCAACTGTACGAAAAACCTGGATTCCTAGTGTAGATATTTGCTGCGCATATCTAGTGTTAAATGGTCTGAACAGGATCATGGGAATTCATTTTACACCTCAGTATCTAAAGGAATTTTCATCAATAAGAGGAAGCATAAAATTGTTTCAGCTAATCTTCTCTGCTGCAAGACATCTCCATGTAACACCTATCCTTTCCCCATGACCTGTGCTCTCCTCTGTCAGCTTGGGGTAATGATCATGTCTTCTCATCATGAGAACAGAAAAAAAACCCAGTGAGACTTCATTTCTAGGCAGCTTGCTCTTCTGACCATGTATTCACTGTACTATTAAATAACACAGACTTGCTTAGTGATCAGAGAAAGTGCAAGGTACATGACTCACTTTACATACACAAATGGGAAGGAAGATAAAGCCAATAGGATGTTCATGGAAATGGTTGTTTGGGGTTTGGAGCTGGAAATATCAGAGGTATTACAACTGATAACATATGGCTAGCAGTTTCCAGCCGGCTGTGTTTAAGTTACCAATAGGATTTCACTTACTTTTGTTCTTTACCTTACCACATCTGAAAGCCATGCAAAGCTGCCTTCCATGGCAGTGTTGCAGTTCTTATAGGTCAAATTATGAAAAATGAAAGCCTGTATGGAGACCAAAAATAAACTGACACATAGTTGTGACTGGAGCACAAAAGACTTCAAATGCAAAATTCCTTGGCCAGGAGTAGTCAAAAGCTTAATGGGAAGGTAAACATTTAGCTCCTACCACCACCACCCTTTGCATGTACTTCCCAAAATATCCACCTCAACTGCCAGTGCCCAGACCAGCAACCTGCTCGGAAAGCAGTCCTAGTCAGAAGGGAAAGCCCATTCCCTAGGATGCAGAAGTGGACTGGCAGTGGGTCTCCATGTGAGAGACAAGATTACAAGGTATATGGGGAAATGGAAAGGAATAGGAGAGGTGGAAGTATTCTGGATGTTTTGCAGGAAATAAGATTTCTTATGGCTCTCACCTCTTCCATCTCGAAGGACAACCTCCTTTTCATCTGTAATCCAGCGGTAACATGGGAACTCCAGATAGTCACCCATTGGCATTTTTACAGTGATATACCTAAGGTACCAGTCATCTTGGTACCAGTATTTCCGTTTCTCAATTTTTATTAGCTGAATTTCTCCAAGGTCTTCCTCCACAGTCACATCATAGGAGTCAATCTACAGACCAGAATACAGTCAATGACCCACTGCACATGCAGGAAGCACAGCCATCACTATACAACCATACTTGGCTTTTGCTGATATGGCAAGGGTACAACAGAACTTTCCAACTTCTGGTAGTTGAAAAAGGAAGACCTATTATTGGACTTCAATGCAACAGAAAGATGCATAAAAGAACAACCAAGAACTTGCAAACAGCTCCAAAACCAGAGAAACATTTTTGAATTCAACCCATCAAATGGCAGTTCTGGTGGCACATGCACTTATAAGCAATGCCAGCATAAGTAGAAATGAGTAATCACTTCAAATACGACTAGTAAGACACCATGTGGTGCTAGGCTATTCAGGAGAACAGGAATTGGCTGTCACCTTCCAAGAGTGTAAACAGCTCAGAGGAAACCCCAGTAGCCAAGCGCTCCTCATAACGAAGCTGAATTGTCTACGTCAACCATGGGAGCAGTAGTCAGAGCCTGCTTTGCTTGGGCAATCCTGCTAAGCTTCATGTGGTTACAAGTAGAAACTTCATTCTCTTGTGGTTTTTCTCAACACAGTCAACAATGTTAAAAACCAATGAGCTTCTGATATCAAAGGGATGAAGTACAGCGTCAACATGCTGCAGTGCCTGGAGACACTCACCTGCCTGTGTGAGCTTTGTTATTTGGTGCTAGATCTAGGCATCACGCTCTACTTGTTCTTTTCAGGAACACTTTTTTAGCCTTTCCTAGGCATTTGATATATGCCCACTGTTACAGTCTTACTTGCTAGAAAAAGGCTAAGTCATGTAAGGATCAAAACTGAAAAGTGAAGCAAGATTAAATTTCAGACAGGAGAAGGCACAGGGAAAAAAAAAAAATAAAAGAAGTAATTTTAAATGCTGCCAGATGGCATTTATTACTTCAGCTGTTACAAATGAAAGATTCATAGCAATTTCCACCCACATGATTGGAAGAACACACATAAGAAGGATCCCTTGGTATCCCTTCCTTTTACATTTTAACCCAAGTTACCCACATTATCAACAAGGGATAGTGTAGAGTACTGCACCTGGGCAGAAGTAACTGCAAATACCAGAAAAGACTGGGGGCTGACCCACTGGAGATCATTTCTGCTAAGAAGGACCTGGGAATATTGGTAGATGACAATTTGACTATAAGCCGGCACTGCACCCTTGCCCCAGTATCCTGGGGAGCACCAGGAGGAGTGTGGCCAGCAGGTCAAGGGAGGCGATCCCCCCACCCTTTGCCCATGGTGAGGCCGCATCTGGAGTAATGCGTCCAGTTCTGGGCTCCTCAGTACAAGACAGACAGGGAGCTACTGGAGAGGGTCCAGCAGAGGCCACTAAGATGATCAGAGGTCTGGAACATCCCTCCCTCTCACAAGGAGAGACTGCAGGAGTGCTACACTGAAACTCATATGAGTCTGTTTCATACTAACAAGGATATTGGAATGTCTTCTAACACACAGCCTAATTCAATTTTAGGCACAAATATTTAAAATGGGCATAGACGGTGCTTATTTTTCTTTGCTGAAATTTACCAGACTAATCTTAGCCTGAGCTATATTCTCCTCATGCATCTTAAAGCAAAAGACATTGAACTGTTTCCTTTAAAAAGGAAGCCCATCATGTCTTACATAAAAATTTGCAGTGTTTATGTCAATAGCACACCCATACACACCAGGTGGCAACAAACTGCTTCACAAATAGCGCAGTGGTCCTTGGCAAGCTTCAGATGACAGTGTGTGTCTGTCTGAGAGCTGAGAGCTGAAAATCACAGAGCTGAGATTTCAACCAACATTTTGAAATTATGCTTGTCACTTTTCCTTGCATTTCAAAAGCAGAAGAGAAACAGTTACTTCTCCAGAGCCAATAAATATATGAATTTTAAACATTTTTTTCAAGTTTATGTTGCTGACTCTTCAATCCCCCGTGCTATGCCAGAACAGCTAAAAGGATGATGAGTAAAGATAAATTCATTCCTTTGATGATTCATGATTTTGAACCAGCTGTGGAGATTGAAAAATGCTGAGTGGCTTTTCTCAGAAATCACAGTAACAGTGCCTTGAGTCACGACGCTGACAGTCAATGACTTGTGTCAGTGTGGCTAAGTGAATGGAGATTCCTCCCTCCCACAATGCTCGTTTCAAACATCACCCTCATCTTTGCCTATCACCCCACGCCCAACATTCTTGACTTCACTCTTGCCTATTGGCACAAAGAATTTTGGAAGATGGCTAGAAAATGTAGATAACATGCTCAGATTGTTTCTCATTCTTCAAATCTTCTTCCCAGAAATAGCACTTGAACCCTTTGCATTTCATACTCATTCCCCTACAGCTCCTGGTTTTCTCAATAAAAACAGTGCCAATAAACTGTTTGCCAGGCTCAGGTTTCACTCTGAGTCAGTACTTCTGCAATTTTGTACATCTTTCCAGGACCAGATGACACTTTGCAGAAGAGTCTCTCATCACAGGCTGTCATACCATGTACCTCAAACTCAGCCACATCCTGCTTGTGCCCCTCTGCATGCAATTACAACACAAAATGAATTCTCTCTTTCAATTTCACCATAATCTTGTTGCATTTGGCAGTCAGGAGCTGGTATTAGCCGCCTTGCAGAGACACAGTCCAAGTGAATCTGCAAACCTATGTGAATTATTACCCATTTGTGTTCATCACTATAAAGGGAATTTAATCTTGTATGGTCTAATGCAATAACATACAGAAGCAAATTAGAAACTGCATCTGGATCAGATCTGCTTTGCCTTCCATGTTCCATCTTCTCACTCATTTCCAGTTGCAGGGCTAGCTGCATACAGAGGAAGAATAAGGTGACCAAAGACACTGTCTGGATAGGGAAATGTACTGCATAATTTTTAGCTCAAGTCCTCATGAAAACCTGTTGCTGTCAAGTGATTGGTACGGCACACAAAGCTACCTTCCCAAGGAGGTATAAGTATTCCTTTTAGGTGCATGCATCTTCTGCTGTAGTGCTACTAACAGCCACAAACCTCCATTCATTGCTTCTTCACCTAGCAGGGCCCAGCACTCGCCCATACCTTGGCTCCTGCTGGACCTGGTCCCACAGCAGTTCAAAAGTTTCTGCTGAGCATATACTTAATGCTCACATCATGGAATTTTCTCCCTGTGGCAGGATCTCAGTCCAATAGGATGTTCAGAGTATGAGACTCTCCATCACAGCCATTGCTTAAAGACAGTGAAACTCTCTTTAGTAGTCCAGGGATAAAAGCAAACTGCCTGGTCACTGGAGATGCTGGTGCTTATCTCCTCAGCTGGGCAGGACTAAGCCCTCCTAGAAGATCACCTGAACCCTAAGCTTGCAGGACAATCTGAGGTCCTTTTCAGTCGGTCTTGCTAATGTTAAGCTTAAAATATGTGACCATTCACCAGATACAAGAGAAAGAATAACTGGATATCCATTTGAGTGATTCAGATAACAAGGTTCTAAGCTAATGAATGCTTAATCATGAAGGAAAGTAACTTCAACAGCAGCAGCTGGTAAGTCCTCACACCTGAATTTGCTAGAGCATCTCCTCAGGATACTGGCTATAAATATCTGAGACCATATCTACACGTGTCATCAACACTTACTCAGAACACTGGCTTCTGTTAACCATAGCTGCAGTGTCTAGTGCAGAACTGGCTGAACACCTAACTTAGGCCGTGAACCCCATGGTTAAAAAGAACCCGACACACCTAAAAGCAAAGCAGCATCATGACAATAAAGTCTTACTTGTACATGCAGCAGTAGGTCTCATTTCCAAAGTGACTTATGAATACTTCATTAAAACTTCGAAGGTTGCTTAAATCTCATCAGATCTTTTGGAAACTGTGAGTTAGGCTTCCAAATGAAATATGCATTTTAGGAGGTGAAAAAAAATGACCTGAGCCTATCATCTCCACAGTGGAAAATAAGCAAATGAATGAGATTCAAAACCAGTGCTCAGAGTATAAATAATTACAGATGGATAGCCTAGGACAGGGCACAACACACAGCAGAAATCAAGGTTAGAAAGAATAGTCCTTTCCAACCCTAACTATTCCATGATAGCCCACTCTCAGCTTCTTTCTCACACTTGCATGTTCATTCTGTTTTCCAACTTTCAATGAAGTTTCCCTACATACTTCCCTTGGCAAGTGCTGCAATTCCCACTGGGAGCTCTTTGGTTAATTCCTTTGAGATATCAGGGCTCCACCAGCAACTACTGACCCTAAATATCACCTATAAACAAGAAGCACACACTTTTTCTTAGTATTTATAAGGAAAGTGTGAGAAAACCTGAAAGCCCATTGTGTTAGCCAGTACCAAAGGGCCCTCCCTCTCCCTATGGCTGACCGACTATAGCCAAGGCTAGCTCTTGGGTTGCAGCGATGTGCATGATAGGCGGCCAGGGATGGCAGCTGGCACCTTGGTCCCAGTGTCCCACTCCAGAGCATAGGCACACAGGGACGAGAGCTTCAAAAAGCACAACCCTGAAGCAGTCAGTCCATCCCCTGGGGCACGGGGGGCCGCAGAATCATAGAACAGTTCGTGTTGGAAAGGACCTTAAGATCATCAGGTTCCAATCCCCCTGCCATGGGCAGGGACACCTTCCTCTAGACCACGTCGCCCAGGGCTTTGTCCAGCCTGGCCGTGAACGCTGCCAGGGATGGAGCATTCACAACCTCCTTGGGCATCCGGGCTTTGTGGGTCCTGCCCGAGGCCCCGCTAAGGGAGATGCGCGACGGCCCGTATGCAGCGAAGCCCCTCGGTTCCCGGCGGGGCGGGGCGGGGCCGGGCGGCCGCGAGGGACACACGGGGACCTGCCCGGCTGCACTCACCGCGCCGCGCTCGAAGTCGTTGTAGAAGGGTTTGTCCAGGAGGTGCCTCTCGCTACAGCCTTCCGTGCCCTCTAGGGTCAGGTACACGTAGTCGTCGGTGCCCGCGAACCACTGGCTGCCCGTGGCCACCGTGACCGTGTAGGATGGCATGGTCCCACCGTCAGGGCTGGCCTCTGCACGGCTCCACCGACCCGACCGGCCGTTACGGAGCCGCGCTCCTCCCGCGGACGCTGGCCAGCGCCGCCTCCTTCTCCTCTGCTCGGCTCAGCGTTGCCCGCCCCCTCCCCAGCGCTTGACACACCTACCCGGGCACCCTGCACAGCGCCGCGGAGCTTTCCCCGACGCCGCCGGGCAGCCTGTGCTGCGCGGCCGCCCGCGCTGCAGCGGCGTCCCGGGACAGCCGCCCTGTACTGCAGCCTTGTCCCGCACCCTGCACACAGCCCTCACAGTGCACCAGCTCCACGCCAGCACAGTTTACGAAGTCCCCACAAGGTACAGTACTCTTGGTGTCTTTCCACAGTTGCACAATCCAACACAGCAGCCAGAGCTCTCTGCATGCAGTGCACTGCTCTGCAGAGCAATCCTGCTCCTGCCAGGCACACCCCTGCACAGCTCGGTGTGGCTCACCACCTCCAGGGGTTTCACCCACACACCCTCAAACTGCTCTGCACTCTCACCTCACCTCATCACCCCAGTTTACAGGCATACACTCTCGTTTGCACCCAAACCTTACCAGCGTACTACATTGACTCAATGATACCATTATTTACCCAACACATACACAGCATACATCCCAACCTCTTTATCTTCTGGAGTTACTCACTTTACAGTCACAACACACTGCATCCTCATTATATACACCAAATCTGCAAGTCCATGTGCAGCTTACTCTTTTTTCAGGTCAAGACCCCCATATGCACTCCTGCTGGCATGCTTTATTCCCTGCTTTCCTCTAAGGTTCTCTAACACCCTGTTGTCTTTGCACAACCATGTGTAACACTAACTGCTGGCATATCTACACCTCAGAGCTGTACATACACAGCCAACCCCACATTTCCACAATGTGCTCTAAAAATCCCGCAATTTCTCAATTCCCAACCTAAGTTTAACACGTATCAAACACTTGCTACCGCTAAGATATTATCATTAAGACAACAGAAGATCTGTCTGTGCTTCTGGGCTAGGAGTCCAATCTACCTCAGAGAAAATAGCCCTGTAGCAGTGACACTGCACACTTGGCACTTAGGCACCAAGACCACCAATGCTATTCTCCTACATTTTCATCAGATAACCAAATACCACATCCTGTTACACATTACCCCACTGATAATCCTCCTTCATGTTGCTGCCAGAAGCAGTGCATGATACTGTGCTGGAGGGAGCCAGGCTGGGGCTTTTGCAGTTTCCTGTGTCCTTCTACCATTCCTCTGTGATCAGACCCAGGTGCTAATTTCCTCTCTGTTAGGCAATGTGAATTTCTAGTGACAGATACACAGAGCAAGCTAAATTAAAGCCATCTCAGAAGTGCTTTATTCGTGCTACATTTGCACCTCAGGTGCTGTGCTGGATTAATTAGTATATGACACTAATCAAACTTTGGTAGCACTTCCAGTCTGGGGCACTCTGCCCACAGGTGAGGCTGAGTGGGCATTATTAGCCAGTGACATTCAAATACAGAGGAAGACAGCAACTAGTTGACATTTAGAAGTTATTAGTGGCTCTGCCTGCCTCTGTTCTGGCAAGCCCATTTGCAAAAGGCCTCGTGCCACACTCCAGCATGGCTGCTGCTTCTTGGACTGCTGGCAACACTGCAAGATGTGCTTACAAATTCTCCGCTTCAGCTTCTAAAATTGCAGCTACCCAAGATGTGTTGCGACCTCACTTACGCACTGTGGCTGGTGGTGGTCACACAGCAATGGAGGCAGCCTGGGATGCACTGGAAAGAATCCTGTTCTTTCACAGAAGTATGACGAGACTGGGCTACACTCACCCCGACAAGTCTGGGAAGCTTTCCTGCATCTCTTCTGCACAAGTTAAAACTCAACCATTCAGTATATTGTGACTTAGATTTCAAGCTTCTCCTGAATTCAGGGTATGTGTTCACATATAGGCATAAAAAAATCCAAACAATCACGGTGCCTGCCTTGGCTCCGCTGAATTGCTCAGCAGGAATTTCTAGTCTGCTGCTGCTTTTTAAATAACACCCAGAAGTGTAAGGTTGCCAACTTTCACATGGCACACCCAAGGTAGCTGGAGAATCCCAGCCCAGAGATCTGATTTCTCCTCCTTAAATTTAACCACGAGGGATTCTTCCGACTGCACTGCGATCCCTTCTGTGGCCAGTTACCCCATAAAAGTGCACCATAAACTCTAAAGTTCTTTTGTGGCTTAAGTTTTTCTGTGGTTTTATTTCTCTTTATATTAAGATTTTGAAGAAATCAGATTCATTTTTGATGAGTGCTCTCAGCCCTAAATTTTCAAAATTTAGGCTCACAGCCTTTCTTGCAGGATATAACTGAACCCCTTCTAATATGCCAAGTGCTTCAGAGCCAGCTTTTGTCGGACACAAGACCACCTTCATTATTGCTGCAAATACGGAGCAAAGCGGTGTTCAAACCTTGATCTGTGGGTTTCTGTGTTTCTTTGCATTTCAGCTCTGATGCAGCATTTGAACCCTGTCCCGTTCCTCTGGGTCATCAGTTCTGCTTTTGCACCATTTGGTTCTCTTCTGTACAGAGGCGTGACTGAGGAGTCTCCCTGTGGTGTTGGAACTCCTCTTACCAGCTCATTAAGGAAAACACTAGCCCTGTGCATTAAATTTGTAGGAATGCATTTGTTGCCTTTCACCAGTTATGTTGCTTTTTGGTCTGTTCTTTTAGCACCTCTCACTTTGTCATAATTTCCACCTTCAAAGGTTTATTGATAATATTTATGGCTGATAGAATCTCAGAATCATAGAATAGTTAGGGTTGGAAAGGACCTTAAGATCATCAAGTTCCAACCCCCTTGCCATGGGCACCTCACACTAAACTATCTCACCCAAGACTCTGTCCAGCCTGGCCTTGAACACTACCAGGGATGGAGCACTCGCAACTTCATCAAAATCCTGCTAAACAAAATAGCAGGAAGCGTAAAAAACAAACCCAACCATTTTATCAAGAGACTACATTATTTCACCCCTGAGGAGACCCACACTGTATGACACCCCAGCACGATTCTCTTCCATGTTGTATCTGATAGCTGCTTGATGACAAACAAGGAAACCACTATTGGAAAGAGCAGCTGGATCCCATAACTGGATCCAAGGTGTGTGTCCTAAAAATTAGACAATGGGATCAGACACAGACTTGCATTGCAGGGTTTCCCCAGCTCCCCCAGTGCCACCATGGATTCCTCTTGGCTTGATGGCTAAGGTGCATAGGGGAGATTGTGCTGTACCCTGCACATGGCACAACTCCCAGGGGTGGAGAGTGAGGCTGGAACTGCTCTGGCTGAGGAAGATCCTGATCCCAGGTCTCCATCTTGCTTTCTGAAACCACCAACACAATTTAAGCCATCCTCACCACTTATGGCTACTTTTCCAGCTGCTGCATTTTAAAGCAGACTGTCAAGCCCTTGGGTAAGGTGGTGAAGGGCATGAAGACCAAGGGAGATACAGCCTGTAAGAGGCTTGTGGGGCAAGATGCCTAAGTGCACCCCTGCTCCAGGAATCAAGAAACCATAGGCTGCACATAGGCCAGGTGCTTGGACACCGCTGCTGTGTCTCATCCTGAGGACTCTAGGCCAAGGGACTGATTTGAGAACCTCCAGTTCCCTCTGGACCATGGATAGATCAAAATGCTGTTATGTCCAAGCCTGGGAGTGAGCAGCGTCTGTCATTGCCATGTGAATAAAATATGCTGCATAGGTAGAGTGCAGTATTAATTAGCCAGTGTGAAAAATGCAAATTGTCAGAGTAATCAATTCCTAATCATTATCAATAACTGCCTTCACACCAGACAGGGCTTGTGTGCACACCTGCTGAGACCCAGTGCTGGTTTTTGGCACCTGCTTGCAAGCCAGGCAGTCCCATCCAACTGCTGACCCAGGCAGCAAGCAGGCAGCGAGCCTAGGCTTCCTGCTCCCCAAGCTGCTTTCTTGGAGAGGCTGTAACCACTCCCTGTATCACCTCTGCGCTCGAGCCCCCCTACATCTCACCCACCTCACTCCTCACTTGAAGATAGTTTCATGAGGCAGTGGTAGGACCTGTGCACTTACAAGCAGGGAGCTGGGAAACTGGGCCCTTAAAACATGAGTAGCTGCTATTCCTGAGCTGGCTGTGTGTTAATCGGAGGCTAGGACAGCCCCTTCCATGGGGCATGCATATTCTGCTGTGGATTTTGCTGCTCCCATTTGCCTAACCATCACTCAGATTTATTACATGGAAATTCATAGTGGAAGTCAGCTGCTGCCTCTCTTTATCTCCTTGCAATGCCAGTGAAAAACAAGGTTGTTCTGTGCAGATGTCACATACCTTATATCCCTCCTGAGGCTACAGGCAATTTTGGTGGGCAGATGGCTCTCTTGAAAGATGCTAATAAGGACTGAGACAGTGGAGGAATGATACACCATGGTATTTAACAAACAACAGAGGAGATCAGCAAAGCCTACAGAAATTTCCAAGCTACATAAATAATTTAAGGGACATAGGCTTAATAGCTGAGAACATATGGGTGCTAACTGCGTACTGCTCCACTCAATCATGAAGGAAAAGCTTCTTGTTCATAGACCTCTGTCCCAGCTCAGAGTGCCCTGAAACTAACTCTAGGATTGCAAAGCTCAGCACAGAGCATCCTGCCTCTGCTATCCAGGCAGCGGCAACTCTGAAAACTGAATCTCTCATGAACCCCCAGTGGGGTTGTTATATCAACACTTACTACAATAACTTTATACCTTTTGTGCAAGGGATCATCCAGACTGCAAGGGGCTGCGAGTCTTTTGCTTTCCCCATGAACTTCCTACCCCCTTTTTGAGGTCATGTTCCTTGGATCCTCCATCCCATTAAGCGTGATGTTAGGACACCTTCCTCAGTTCTGAGGACTGTGGGATCTGGCACCGCCTGACCTCAGCACTTCCCCTTAAATTTGCAGATCCTGTCACTGCCTCTGTGGATGTAGCTGTGCTACTCTGGCACTTTGCAAGCAGAGGAGAGGATGGAGACAGAGAGAAGGCAGCCTGCTTTCAGGCTTCCCCTCCCCAAATGACTGATGGACATAGCAGGTAACACTGCTGAAGAGGAGGAGAGAGCAGAGGCATGGGCATGGGACAATGAAGCCAAGGACAAGGTAAGCACAAAGAATACAGCCACATTAATGGATACGCTCTTGGTATCATTTGGTCCTGCACACATTTGAGAACTGTGTATCTAGAAATGCAGTGGGAGAAGACTGGTGCAAAAGTCCTAAGCCCCAGAGGCAAAGGTAGAGTCCTGATAGAGGCTTGTGCAATATCTGTTCTAATCTGAAGTCAGGCAGGTACAAATCAGTCCCTGAAATAATACTTCAACTTCTAACACAGCTTAGTTTGTCCCAGGGCTGCTCCTCAATGGAATGGTTTGATTTAATCACCATCTGTCTCTGGTGTACATCAGCTGCTTGGCTGTGGCCACGAATGTAGCATGGTCCTGAAAGCACATTTCTAGGATAAAAACCCACATCATCTTGCTGGCATGAGAAACACTAGTTTAGCTAATTCCACAATACGAATCAGTTCTCTTTTAATACAGCACCTTGAAAAGCAAGAAGTTAAAACATGAGGGCAAGACAAGTGACAAGCCAGACTTGATAGATCTCAGTTTATCTACAGGAAGGGAACAGTGATACTTTGTGCTCGGTGTAAGGCAGGTATGAAGTACTACGTACACTCCTTAAGACAGCTGCGCTTTCATGGTTGGGATCAAGTCATCAGCACGAAACATTTCCTATTCTCTCCCAACTACAAGGGTAACCGTTTCCCTTGACAAAGGAACCTGCTGTCCTCAGCACCAGACCCTATGGCTCCAACAGTGGTGAATTCTTCTCAGCCTGCTTGGCCTGACTTATTTGCAGGTGGTCTTTGAGACAGAGAGTATCAGAGCAAACCAGCACAGCAAGGGGCTCCTGGCAAAAATGACCTGGAGGTTAATTTTAGTGAAGACTTAAAATGTTAGCAATTGCAAGCCTGATTTCTTGAAGCTTCACAATTTAACAAGCACACCCTGAGTGGCGATCTCCTCCCCTCAGCTCTGTGCAGCCTTCTGGTATTTTATTCAGTTATATCAAACCTCCTCTGATGTTAAAGCCTTTGAGACAACTTCATTCAACTGTTTAACACTCTCAAGCAAGGTCTCCTCTCTGTTTTCAGCTTTCAGTGCCTCTGCCACAAATCTTGCTTTTTCCCTAGAATTTTAAAATTTAAAATTTGAAACTTTAAAAAGAGTATTCTTAAATTTTGCCATCACTTGACCCTGTCTGAGCAGTATTTCCAATTACTTTATCCTGTGTAACCACTGAACTTGCTCCTGGGTTCCTTTACCCAGGGCTCTTATGACTTTTGATTTAAAAAAAAAACCCTTCCCTGGCTCCTTTCTGAATTACATTCCCTTCTCCCTCTGTTCAGATAAGATTAATAACTTTTCCCTCTGTTCAGTTCTTGTTCTATAATGAGATATTCTTGCCTGATTTTCTGATGTCGCCCATGCATCCCAATACTGTGAAAAAGCATCCTTCTGCATGTCCATGCTGTGGTAACACAATACAATCTCAAAATGTAAGGAAGCATCCTTTATATCAGAGACTGCAGCCTACAGGGTTTACAGGAATTGCAAGTGGACACTGAGCTTTATTTGTGCAGTGTCACTTCTGTGTACTTCCACTGTCATTCCTATGAATTGCATGCTGATTGTAATTTGGCTTCTCCTAGCTGCGCCCAGAGGCAAGCTGAGAAATAATGAACAGCAGTGAAAGAGGAAGGGGGGGAAGAGGAAGGAAATTTGGGTTGCACAAGGAGAATGAATGGAAAGGGGTAAATACATCATGATATGGCTGAATAGGCTAAGGGATAGGGAAATCTGAAAAAGAGGGGGTGTATGACAGGAAAGTGGTCCATAAGGCAGCTGTGGGAAGAACGGGATCAGAAGAGGAGGTACAGTCCCTGCAGATGGGCTAAGCAGCAACGCAGGCACAAGCCTGGCTTTTGAAGCTCTTGGGCTTGGTTTCCAGTCAGAAGCAGGAGTTACTCCATTTACAGCTCCTCAGCCTCTAGAGGGCACTGGGGAGGATCTTGCCAACCCCAGTTGCTGCTATCCTGCCTTCCGACAGCCTCCCTCTGCGTTGTTCGGAGGGGCAGATACCGGCAACTACTCACCAGACAGCTACAGTTCCTGAAAAATGCTTTTCCTGGAGTCGCAGCTGTGCCACTGAGCCACTGCTCCGCTTTGCCTCAGAGCTGTCACTTCACACAGCGACAGCAATACTCTTTCAGATGAAAATGAGGTTTACAAGAGAGAAGAGTTATTTTATAATTAACAGGAGGCGTCTGAACCCAAGATGAGGAGGCACTTCTCAGTCAGCAGCCAGATGGCTCTACAGGCTCTGTTCCTTAAACCGTCTATCAGCTTTTCATCCAAGAGACTGTCAATCAAACAGCAGGCTCTGGAAATTGTCCTACCATCTCTCCAGCAAGGTGTTTTGTATAGATGTCTTGCTGGTGGGTTTTTATGTAGGTAGCTTCATTTACTACAACCAGAATTGCTTCACTAAAAGAATATAGAACAGAGCCTCTTGTTTTGCGTGGGAGCCACTTCTCTAGGGTTGCAGTATTAAGATTTCCTCCCCTTTCTTACCTAAAAGAAAATTAAAAGCTAATTCCTCCTTAAAAAGAAATATAAATTAAAATATTTTTCTTTGAGCCCACTTGTGTCTGTTACAGACACAACTTTCCAAATCTTATCTGCACCACTGCAAATAGCTGTTTTCCTTGCCCTACCAATGCTAGAAACCTATTCAAGAGAAACTGGTGAAGACTTCCTATTCTAAGGCTCAGTCCTGGCATAAAAACACACACAGCACTACAATATGTTCATGCCACCAACAATGAAAAATGAATGCAGCCATTCACCAACCCACACTCACACAAAATTATTTTTCTTCTTTGAGGAGAACGAGCATAGTAATGAGCATCTGCTCTGCACCTCTGCATAGAAACCAATGCATGCGGGAACACTGACTTCAGCTATGAAGCATACATAGCAACACTCAGTGTCGATTCCAGAAGGCTCACAGGAATCCTTTCTTCCTACCTCCTGCACAGCACAAGCCAGAAAATTCTCCCCATGATTCCTGCATCTGAGCCTAAAGCACCTGCACAACCACATCATCTATGTTGAAGGAGTCGCCCACTTATTCTGATGGTTAACTATCCCTTCATCATTATGAATCATTTTAACATCAAACTGTCATGGACTGTATTGGCCTGCTACACTGAAGAGCCATCAGGTTCTGTGTTTACTCCAGCGAAAGTAACTCACTTTAATCGTCATCTTACTACTGGAGAGCTCATTGGTTTATCACGTGGGCCTCTAATGCTTTTTCAAACAAAATGGATACTATAATGGTTTTGGTTTGTTCTGGGTTTTTTTTAAAGAAACACTTTATTGCTGCAGTCAATAACCCTGTGTATCACACAAATAACCAATTACAGTTTAAGAAACTAGAAATAATTCTGCAAGTGGTAATACTGAGAAAACATACATGAAAGGATACAAAACTATACATTTAAGTTACTAGAAATTTACTAACTAAAAAATTCTGCGGAAGTGTGAAGTGTACTGTATAAACTATACCACATATGCCAGTGTAAAGTTGTTTAATGTTATACAATTACCTATCTACAAATGTTTTACCTAAATACAAGATCAGCTGCAATTTTCAAACAGTTATCTTCTATACAAAGACAAGTGCTTTCAGTACTTCATTGGAATATACATACACTGCAATATCTCAAAACTAAAAGATAATCACAAAATAAAAGGTCCCGCTTATGTGTTTTCTTTGTGTATCTAACATAATGCTGTGAAAATCCAGCCAGCAACATCCTTGCTCCTGTATTTGCCCTGTGTCACTCATATTTGAGAGGGAACCAACCCAGAGTCACTGACCTCCCTTTCATTGCTGGCCACAGTCTCCACAGCAGACTATACCAGAAATCTGTATCTTAACACACTTCAGCTTTGGGAGGAATTTGGACCTGTATCTCACTTTGCAATAGATACTTATCGAGCCAAACACAAGGCAGAAGCAGCCTGCTCCTGCATATGGCCATATCCAAGCATCACTTCAAAGGTTTCTGAAGAGCAACACACCAAACAGACCCTGCCTTATAGCACTGCCACAAGTAGGACTGATGCTCTAACACAGTACAGGCGATTGGGAGAAGTAGGTTTGGACAGGGAGTTACTATTGCTTCCCAGGATTTCCCAGGTACAACACAGTGGCCCAGCACTTCTCTAACTCCTTGCAGGCACAGTGTAACCTTTGTTGAATCCCTCCTGCTGAAACAAAGCCAATCTCAATGACATTCAGCCACAGGAAGCTGTGCCCAGGTCTGGCCATCCCTTCAGAACACAAGGCAACATTTTAAACACCATAACCACTTCCAAAATACACAGTTACAGGTGAAGAAAGTCCTGCGAATTCACAGGAATTTAACATCTCATGATCTCTTAAATGGGATCAACTTTCTGCAGCACAAACATGTATTTCTATCATAATGCATGTTCATAACCTGGCAGATACACCAAATACGACACAGCGGGGAAATTTCCTTGGCACAGGCAGTGATTTTTTGGACAGAATTTAAGTCAACAGAATGGATGACTGGTCAGATGTCTAGGGCATAGGATGTATCAGCAAGGCTCTGGCATCTAGGGAGGGGACTGTGGTAGATGGTATTAAGCTTGAGTTCCCTCCTACTTAAATTCTGGCCTCAGAAAGATCCCAGGTAACCTGAACTGACTTTGGCCAAGGAACAAGGACCAAAAGAAGCCATACTTCTATTTCAGTCATTTCAAAAGCTGCCAGAAGGAAGTGTTGGAAAGCCTGAAGTGACAAAGGGTGGTCATTCCCCTTACTGACATCTGAGTGGGAAGGACAGAGCTCACCTGAGCTAGCATCAATGCCTCACAGCTGGAAGTGGAAAACAAGTCAACAGTATCTCCTTGAGGAGAAGGAAGGAAAAAGCACCATTCAGCCTTCTCACACCATTTCATGGCACCATGCGGCAGAAGTTACAGCTCAAAAGCCCACTGCTAACACCAAGCAAGAATCAGCAAGAGAAGTGTGACCAGCATAAACGAAACCTCCTGACAGATGGATCTTCTGCAGCTCTTCCTGGCATGAGCATTCCTAAGCAGTATAAAGAGTTTAAATATCAGGCTTTTTTTTTTTTTTTGTTCAGGAAAGACCTGTGGGGAGAGGGAATGGTAAGTAGCAACAGTTCATCCCCAAATATTTTCCTCCAGATGATTTTGCCAGAGATTTTCTTCCCAAGATACACAGGGGCACAGCAAAAACGTTCAGTATCCTGAATACACTGAACACTACCTGGCATGCGCCACATGGAGCTTCCAAAACACCAATGGTATTTCACAATGTTTCACCAAGGATCATACATGAGGGTGACAGAAAAAGGACCAGCGTGTACAGTGTGCCTTACTCGCACTTGTTAGAACATTGGTCAGATACCAGTGCCTCTCAGGTGTGAGCTAGAGAACAGGTTTCATATCAGAACTTGTCCATTTTCGTTTCGCCTACTGGCCACAGACTTGATGAGAATGCACACAGCATCAGTTGGCAGATGATTCTTTGCATTTTGCATTTGTAAAGTGAGCATCTTGCAGACAGGTAAGCCTTGTGCACTTGGGCATTTCAGAAGAATACAAGGAAGGTGCGCAAGACCTGATATTTAACCACCTGAGTTTATCTAGTAAATCTTTTCACAGAACAAAATAGAAAACAAAACAAGACAGTGTATTATCTGGGTTCTCACAATAGAAGAGGATGACCCACAGCAGAGTTCAGGAAAGGGCCTGAGTAATTGCACTTTAAATTACGGTAGGCATAGGCAACAAACTCTACATGTGTATGACCATGAAGACTGCAATCCCAATACTAGCAGGGTATGCAGGTTTTGTCTGCCTGTATCACATAAGCATGGGACATCCTGACACTCAGCACAGTACAAAAACCCATGCCACTGCAGCTTTTGCTAGGACTGCCTAAAGGTCTTGGTATTTAAAAGTATCTCTAGAACAAGGTACGATGTTGTTCATGATGATCACAGGCAGTAAGCTTCAAGCACGAGATCACGCAGAGGCATGCACCCACATGCACACTCTTCCTATAACAATCTTCAGAAACCACTGGTGTATGTTCTCTTACCATAGTCCCTTCTCTGCCTTCTTTTAACACGGTAATTTAGAAATAAATTTATATTCCATTTTAAGGAAAAAATCACCAATCTCTTACTGTTATTCTTGGGGAGTCTTAAAACAACTACTTTTATTATGCAAAGAACTTGTCCAACGAAAGCTGTACTTGAAAAAGACTAAGTAAAACCTGAACAAGAGCTGAGGATTTAATTCAGTGTCTCAAGTAAACAGAAGCTTTTACCTAAGTCCAGGCAGTTCCTACTAAGACCAACCAGAAGATTATCATTGACTTTACAGCGATTTAGATGTGGCTCAGGTAGGGAAAGTCAGCTTCATGCACTGACTTTTCATGGGGCTTTGTTTTTGCTCTAGTCACACTGAGACTTTGGTTGAATGAGGGCCTGAGGCTGAACAGTGGTTCAGTGATGCAGACTGGTCAAGCAAATTAACAGCAGACACCCCAGGCTTCAGGCAGCTCTGTCTAAAACCCTGCAAACAGATTTTAAAGCTGTCCCTCTCTTTTCATTAAGGCTGACTGATTGAAAAGCCAGTCCCAAATTCAAAAGCACAGACAAAACTATTCTCTGACCATGTATTGCATTACACCAGGACTAAAACCAGGCAGGTTTTATGCACTTAATGCATATACTTACTTAATGCAATATTTACTTCCTAGACTTTGACCTTAGCATCTCCTCTGACAACATCAAATTCTTAGGTAATTCACACATGACACAGCACTAAAGAAAGAAAACCAATCTCAGCTGTATTGACTATCTTTTTTTTTCTATAATAGCTCACATTTTTACCAATGTAGCAACAAACCCTTTGCCAATGGTTTGGAATGAAAGTTACATCAGGTATATATGTGCAGGTGTGTTGACGATCTGACTTGTTGAAAAAACAAAAAGCAAAACCAATTCCCAAAACAGAGCACTGAACCCGTTACGCACTGAAAACAAATGCTGTACACATCCACTACTCCCCATACACAAGTGCAATATCCTTTGAAAAAAACTGCTCCTCAAAGGAAACCCAAAGAGGCAGAGTTTTTTAGTGTTATGTTTAGTAAGATAATGTGGGCATGTGTTGGAAATCACAGGTTGGATTTTTTTTAATTTTCCTTTTTCTTGTGTAAGGCAAGAGGTTTACTTTCCAGAAGAAAACATGGGGTAAAGAATGAAGAAATGTTTCAAAAATGACACATTCGTTCAAGTTTCATTCTCATTTGACATACATATTACAAAATAAAGATTTTTAAAAGTGCTATATGCTTTGTAAGTCTCATCACAATATATAAAGCAAAATTTTACACCTGCTGCCTAAGACAAAATGTTAGTGGCAGTGTTAGCAGTAGATTAGACTCTAGCTCTCTCATTTCCCTCAATGTCTGGGACAACCTCCTTCATCATACTTACAGAATAACAAACAAACACCACTCTACACATATTCCAGAATCATTTACAGTCATCTTCGAAAGCAATAGACTCCATGAAGCTGAAGACAGTTGACTAGTGACTTGCTTGATATCAACCCAACGCTCTTTCTACCCAGTATCCTGTGGCTCTGATCAGCCCGTATGAGAGACAAAATGTTGAGAGGTATGCAACCATGATCACATTGACAGATATGACAAAGGGATTTTAAAATATTTCAACAAAAAAACAAACATAAAAAAACCTCATCCACCAGCCCTCAGCTGTTAGCTGACTTTAAAAAGGTAGAGCAGTTTGCAGTAAACAATGGTATTTTAAATCTTCAAGGACATACAGAAACACCCCTCCCACCCAGCAATCAGACGTGAAGGATTTCTGCAGCACAGTCTTCTGGCTCTGTGTAATGTGAAGAGTTTGTGTCTGAATGGTGAACCCCAAGCATTTCTTTACTTTCGAAGTTTGGCTCCATTAGTGCAGGTTTTTCAAAAATATTCTTTTTGCTAGTTTCTGGACAGTTTTGTACATATATTACTCGGTTATAAGCTTTAAGTCTCTTCCACAGCTGTACGTACACTTTGCATTGTACATACATGAAAAGAAGTCCTCCAGTGAAACCAATAGCCACAACCACCAGTTTAGTCCAAAATGGCCACTCTAGAATCCCTGGAAGAAAGAAAATTAAAAAAGAAGAAAGAAAAAGGACACAGTCAGTATTGGATGGACTACACTGGATCTCTCAAAAACGTCCTGTAAGGAAATTGTCAGAGTTTGTTCCACACAAACTATTCTTATTTTGCCATTTTTCTTGTTTGGCCTTCCCCTTCCTCCTTCAATTCAAACACATGCAGACTTCTACTTCAAGTATCACATATATTTTCACCCACCAGAGGAAAAAACCAGAACAACTGAGTCTCCGTGTCTGAGCTCTTGTGCAGCACAATCACGAACAGAGTCAAGGCAACCGCCAGTAATATTTAGGTATTTTAACACCTGCTTTTAAACAAAAATTGGATCAGATTATGAAAGGAATTCTGTGGCATGTTTTCCATTTCACAGCAGCAGGCTCAACTCAGTGAACCAAGAAGTCTGTTCCACTACGTGATCACACAGTACGTGAAGTCATAGACTTTAAATTCAAAAGGGAATGACTGTTATCATCTAGCTTGATACCTTTGTTATGCAGACCGGACAATTTTATCTGCATCAGACCCAGTAACTTGTAGTTGAACTAAAGCATCTAGTGATAGAGATGCTGAAGCATTCTGGCAAGTTTACCCTCCATCATTAAAAATGACTATCATTACTTTTCCTGAGGTTGTCCAACTTGAACTTTTAGACATTGAATCCTGTTACATCTCTATCAACTACTTCTAAATGACAGCCTATTCATGCTATACATAATCTGCTTACATAAGTCCTGCATCCACCCAGCCCCTCTCCTCTTTAACGGTAGGCAGCATCACAAGATGGACATGAAACCATGCTGAATCACCCACTATCAGGTTTCTCAGAGAATAAAATCACGGCCTTCCAAGTCTTCAAAGTTTTTACCATGATATAGGCCAGTGTTCTTTTGGAAATGCATGGTAGCATGGGGCGAATGAAAACATTTACTCCCAAAATACAAAAGGCACTGCAGTGTGACTACTGACGAAATCCCATCTATGATTAATACCTGAACCTCTGATTCACAGGTGAGTTATTTGATGTCATCTGTAGGCAGTGATAGTATATGCTTGCTCCTGTGCAGACACGAATGTATACCCACACACACTTCACACATCCCTGAGCTCATTACAGCATCCCACAGATATAGAATCCAAATGAAGAGAGCAAAGAAGGCACTAGTATGTATTAAATATTCACCCTATTCTTTCTATTGACATTCATCTAACATATTTATTGGCTAAAATAACATGGAGATAACAAATCTTTTAAAGTATATGCTTTTCATTATCATATGGAAACCTTACACTGAAAGGCCAAAAATTTTCACCGTGCATGAAAGAGATGGGGTTGGATAGAACAGAAACTAAAGGATTTCATTCAAAGCAGATTCCTGACTGAAGTCATGAGCTATGAGACTGCAGCCCAAATGAGAAATGACAGCAAAAATGTTCAGTCTGAAGTGCTTTTCTGCTGTGAAGAGACTGTAACACCTCAATGGATTTGCAGGTTTATTGATGCTCAGCTACCTACCCAGATGATGCTCTTCAATCACCAGTAAAACATGTTCTACCTGCATGTCTGGTTGGGATGCAATACTTTGAGAGCAAGAACAGCTTGCCTCTTAATGGCTCCCAGCCTTGGCAGATACCTGTCCCTTCTATCCCCACCTTCAGCGACAGCTCAGGTGTCTCAGAAGCAGTTCTGCAACAGCTGCAAACCTATAGCCCAGCATACCAGGTAAACGGATTGCAGATCGGTAAGTTTACAGCTAGTGTACTACAGAATGCCTGCTATTCAATAAGTTAAGATACGAGTGCACTGTGGTGGCAACCGCGCCATGAACTGCAGTGCACCCAGCTTCAGTTGTGTGAATTGGAGTCCTAAGAATCACCCTGAATTTTTATTGCTTCAGGCACAACCACTTGCAAAAATTTCTCCAGTCTAACATGGCACTCACAAGAAACTTGTACTAACCCACCTCACAGATGACCAACTAGAAAGAAAACCCTGACAATTTACCTCAAAGGTTTTGATTTAGGTTCTTCTTAATTCTTCTCTTTTTAAAAACTCTTCTGGTTTTGCCCAGTTAAAAGGCAGCCATAGCAGCAAACAAACACTTCCTTATCTGTCCGGTACGCATTCCAATTTAAACTAAATCAGCTAAGGCAGTGCAATTTTGTGTCTGGCTACAGTGGATTAGCTCTCATATCTGTGCATTTCACAAGCGCAGACAAAATTGACTTGAAATAGACTTAAAAAGCACAGACAGATTAATTTATACTGATTTCACTAAATCATTTTAGAACCATCCTTTAAAACTAACCCGACCTCAGGCTAAAGCTGACTATTCTCATATAAACACTACCTGCACGTTCATGCTCCTCGTCCTCTCTATGTTCAGGATAACTAATTATTCCAAAAGAGTAAGAGGGAAGATAAGAGAGTAACATACCAGTAGTCTGTCCCTGTTTAATCTCTTCAGCAGTCCTGTCTATCAGGACATAGAGAGACCACACAACGCAGGTGATGGCAATGACATGGAATGTTACAGAGCACATGATCTTCCTCCTCTCGCTGGCGGTCATCTGCAGCTTCTCCCACTGGCAAGGAACACAGAAGAAGAGCAAGAGATTAGGTGTTCATTGTAGATATTGGACAGTATAAAGAAAGAGAACATTGATAAGAACAAAAATCAGGCAGGAGACTGGTTTCCTCCTAGCATGGATTTTAAAAGTCAGACAGCATCATGGCTCTGACCACAGCACATATGTGACAGCTGGTAGCTCACCCCGCTGTGATAGGAGCCAACCCAGTGCCAGAAAGGACCTCCAGTGCTCAGCTCCCATCTGGAACCTCAGCACAGTGTCATCGCACCCTGCTTACCCACACAGGGGCAACTCCAGCACAGAGGGACCCTAACACCTTGTGTAGTGCAAGCAAGGCTGCTCTTTCATGGGTTCCCCACTCAACAGCAGCTACCCACAGTGACAACTGAGCATTGTGAGTGTCAAAGGGTAGCCTTGCTCAGGCAGGCATTCAATAAAACACTGCAGTACAAGTGGAACAATTGACCAGTGTGTGTAAGACATCTCACGCTGAGCTCTGCTAGAGTCCCTCTGTGCACAGTGAAGGCTGTTTAGCTCTCAGCTCATGGCTGTTTAGTTCTCACCTCCTACCTCTGGGGGTTTCATTCAATTTCACATATATTTAACACTACTTACAGCCATGACACCCGTATTTTATTTTCAGCTTTTCAAGTGCACTTAAATACATATGGCCTAAGAATACACAGCAGAAGTGGGATGACAGCTTTTGCGAGAGTATGCAGCAAATTAAATTCCCAGACTACTGAAAATGTTTATATAGCCCACAAGAAACCACAAAGTCAGGTCACTGTATTTCGGAAAGACACAAAGAAAGCAGAAAATTATTTTAGATGCTTCTAATACGCAAGGGATTGTAAAAAAACAGTTTGGTGGGGTTTTTTTTTAAACCTGAGATACCCTTTTTAAATTCTTTTTTAGAAATTTCTCCTATATGTATGATAAAAGTTTTTGCATGTGGGATACACATCTGCTTGGAACAGAAAGTGAAGATGGGCTTTTCTCACACTTTCACAAAATATATGCTGGGGCACACAGGCTTTTCATACCTATGTGCTTCTACAGAGGTGCATTTGATGTCTCCTAGAGTAATTTTCAGAAAAAGAGGACTTTGAAAAGAAGAAATAATGTGGAAGAGAGCAAGGATGACCTGACTGGTATGACTGAGATCACCCATTATGCTGAATTACTGTTTCCAGTGCTACAAATAAAAGAATAATTGAAACATTAAACAGAGACTTTGTGATCCTCTTTGGCTTGCCAACAATGCCTTTGACCAGTCCAAGCCACATCTCCGGTTCTGCAGCATCTAAATCTCATGATGAACACTTGAATTCAGTACTTCTCGCAATGACATGCTAGACTCATGTTACGCTAGAAAGCTACGCTCTTTCAATCTTCTCAGAAAAAGATTGGACAAAGCATAACATTTGGATGCTACTTTAAAGAGAAAATTGCTTCAGTGTCTAGAAAAAGGTTTTTACTTTTGGTAGAAAGTATAAATTAAATTATTATGTCAAAAAGTATGCATGTGAAATCTATTTGTGAATGCTTTTACAGAGCCATGAGGAATTGTCCTTTTACTGATTTATATTTCTCTTTTCTGCTGGACAATACCTCCCCTGAGCTGCTGGATCCACAACCACCAAACCAATGTGCACTGTCTTGTCTCCTCAAGAGATATGACTGCACAGCAAAAGAGAAGATATTCTGCTAACTATTTAAGTATGCAGTAACCCAGAAAGGAAACTAGAATCTCTATGCCCCTGATGCATTATTCTGATGATACAGAATTTCTGAGTTAAAATAGGAGTTCTTGGGTTTTGAAGTGTTGTTAAAACAAAACAAACAAAACAAAACAAGAAACAGCAGAAAATTCAGATTTAGTGTCTTCTTTTTTTTTCCATCAAGATTTTAAAATGGAGCATCCATCTCTTGTTTTCCCTCATCTTCACTTGAACCTGACACATTTTGTTTCTCATCCTCTTCCCTTACTAACTTAGCATTTGAACAGCCCAATACTGCAATACAACCTTAAGATACTGAGGAAGTTTAATTCCGTTTCTACCCTACAGTCAAGCACAAACCCTATTATTTGTCCCATCGTGCTTATAATCACCAGTTTCAGGCTGTTTTCTCCTGACTGACAAGATACCATAAAGGCTGAGTTGAAGATACAGAGGCAGCTTATCTTCTGGCTGCAGCTGAATCTCTAAGAAGACTTTTAAGATATATTTCAAAGGAAATTTCTTCTTCTTCTGTTTATGGCTCTATCCCTACCTTCTGGCATCTAGCCTCTTTCCTACAGATGACCTGTTCAGATGTAACTAATGATGCTGAGTGATTCATTTCTGAAGGTGCCCAACAGCTTTTTCCCACAGGGCACAATACTCAGAAACTGCTTCCCACCCACTAAAAGCAGAGAAAGCACATTAAAAAACATTTACACACAGAGAGCTGCCAAGCTACAGACAGTTTAGCTATAATAGCTAACTCTCAGAGCTGGATTCCACAGATGGTGAATTTGCCATGCTGAGTATTAATTTAAACATTTTTGCACCCATACAAAACTGACCAGACTTACTAAGGAGCCACAGAAACATGATAAATACATGAGGAGTCCCATGGGATCATGGGCAAGAGCTGCTTCTTTTCAAAGTGAATCTGTGTTTATGAAAGCATTTCCTTGGAAAAGCAGGTCTTGTGCCTACCTTTCGCAAAGGCTTCAGTTTTGTCTCCATGATGAACTCATACTTGCACAGTTCACAACATCGCGTATCTGAGCTCTTGATCCATTGCTGCAGGCAGGCTTGGTGCACAAAATGAAGACTTCCCGTGCAATGACAGGGTGTAATCAAAGGGCTCTCATCATCTCCTTCACAGTGACATATCCTGAATCGGAAGAAAAGCTGCTTATTAGGAGAAGAGGAAGCAGAAAGGATGTGGAAGAGGCATGTAATACCCGTGATCACACACGGCTGCTCATTGAGTATCCTGAGACATAAATATCAAAGGAATGTGTTCCATAAAGGAGCTAAACTAAAGAATTCCATTGCTGCACAAGCATATACACAGGCACAAAATAATTGGGCACAGACACTGCTAACTAGAAAGCCGCTTTCTAACAGATGAGGCAGACACACAGAGTCTGACAGAAATGCGTATCCAAAAGAAAAAACAGAGTAAGAAATGACAACATTTCATCTAGAACAACAGCACTTAACTGAAAATAGCACTTAAACAGATAAGACAGCACTTCCCAAGACAAAATACGCACAGAGAGGTACAGCTACTCATGGATTACAATCTGAAATGAAAGATAAGACAAAATTCCCCCCAAAATTGTGAAACAGCCTAATCTGGTATCATGAAGGGTTAATTTAGACAGCCTGGATTTTGCACAAGTGACTTTGCACAACAGAATTGCATGGATTTTGCACCAGAGAAGTGATTACTTCTAGTGCCAACTGCTAAAAGACACATCCACACTGCAAAGCTACAGCAAAATACACCTATTGTAAATGGATGAATGAGTTTGCTCTCCAGTTCTTACTCTGCTAATAAGGAAGCATCAGCTCTGCAAAATTCCCCATTTCCCTCACAGCCTAACTGTGCAGACAGCAAGGACACCCAATATAATGTTACTACCAGGTGCTGGCATTTGATTTCCAGCTACAATTTATACACAACCCTTGGGTTGCATGACACATCACTAAGCCCTTCTAACCATGCAGAAGAGGTCATGAATTGAAATGGGGATGGTAAGATGCTCAAGGAATGAATATAAGTTACTAAGCATATGTGAAGTACAACCTGGCATGCTGCCATCCCTGCCTATTACTGAAATCTCTTACGGATGTGTAGCATCTTGCCTCTTGCAACCTTGCTGATAGCCAGCAAGTGGAAATGAAGGAGTGGGTGGATTACAGCAGTGTCTTGTTGATGACAAGCCAATACGGAATGAGATTTTGCTGGTAATGAAAGGGGGAATCAAATAATATTGGCAACTACTAACTAAGCCAGCTTCAGAAACTGCTGTCATCAAGGAGAAAGATCAGGATAGTAAAAGGATATATAAAGGGATGAGATGTTTGTTCTTCTACATGGTGACGTCTGCTCCTCAGTCACATTTTGGAGCTGGAGCTGGGGCAGACCTGCAGACAAGTCACTATGAAGACAGTCCAGAGATGCCTGCTCCCACCACCTGTGCATGATTAAATCCTCTGCAGTTGGAACAAGGACACCCATCTTTTTTGGATCTTGCATTATGGATATCACAGCACTCAGACCCCCATTTTGACTAAGGCATCCAGAAGGCCCTTTACTGTAAAAGAGCATGGTGGGATACAAACTGTGTTGAAATAATAAAAAAATACCCTAGGCTCTATCAGCCTGATCTCAGAAGCAATTTTCAACCTGTATTCCTCCTGACTCTCCACCCTCTGACCAAAACAGTAATGAGTGTCAGGACAACACTTGGCTCATGAAAAGCATAGATATGTTCAGTTTGGCCTTTTAGATGTGTAGCTCATTCTCTCATGATATTCCCAGTTTGGGCAATGATAAGAGAAAAATACCATCTCAGAACCCCAAACATGAAGCAAATTGCAAGAGAATTTATTTGACTCCAGAGGAAATTATTTTGTTTAGTAGCCTTGTTAAGTGCATCACAGGTGTGCAGGACAGCAGACAGAAGGCTGCATGCTTCAAATTGCACATATTAAAGTAAGATGACAGGGTGAAAGAAAAGACAAGAAACAGCACAAAGGCAGGGAAAAGCAGAAAAGTCACCATCACACATGGGAGAGCTCAAAGGTAGGTCGTTCTCTGGTAAACCAACCTGCAGGTATCCCCTGATGTGGACACAGGGGAGAGAGGGGGGAATTTTTCTGAGAGGGGGGAAGGGCAGTCAAGGTCACTGTCCTTCTCGACTGAACAGAGAGGCGCCCGCTGCTCTTTTGTTTTCAGTTTTACTGACGTGCTGTCCTCAAAGACGTCATCATCTCCCATATCATCAGAGCAGAAGTCAGTGCTTTCCACCAGCACGCTGGAGGATTTGTCAGCTTGGAAGTGACTGGAATAGTTCTCCAGTTCGTGGAACTTATGCAGGCTGCTGGTGCTGGAGGTGTGGGAGAAGGAAAAAAGGTAACGCAATAGTTTTTTGCTCCTTGAGGTGTCATGGTCCACTTTGTCCTCCAGCAAGGGGATATGTACAGCGCTGTGGTTCTCTGCTCCTCCCAATGCACTCGAGTAGTTGGAAAGGGAAGGGATATAGGAGTGCTTAGAATTGGTAAAAGAAAGCGGCCTGAGATTCAGCGGTTTCCTCTCGTTAAGATGAAATTTGTTAATCTTTAAACACTGCTCTTGAGTTGGGGTCAATTTGCCTTCCGAGTGCGTTCGCTCCACATAGTCAAAGCACTCACTGGTACTCTGCGCCTTCTGGTCCACATCATTGAGAGACTTGGAGAATTTCAGAGTGTGGGTGGGCTTTACATTCTTAGCAGACCTGAGTGCCTGGCCCCGATCCTGCCCACAGGAGTTTCTCTTTGCTGCATGTAACTTGTCCTGACAGATTACTGTCACAGTGACCCCTTGTGTCAGAGGGCTCTGGCAGTGAGGATTTTTCAAGACAACAGCAGACTGCACTGGACTGTGATGACAACACTCAGAAAACACTGCACTGGAACTGCATGCAGAACAGTGGAATAAAAGCACAGAAAGTAAAAAACAATTACAAAAGAGAACACACATAATTAAAAGTGAAGAAATGAGAAATTACAGCTAGTGTGAGAATGGCAAACATAGCGGGGCCAGTCAGTCAGTGGAATTTGACAAAGCAGTGTTAGACAGCAGCTGAGTCAAACAAATGGACTGCTTCACATAGGAACCCCACATCTCTTACTTCCCCATACACATGCTTTCCAGGTTTTGTTTTTGCTTAACCTGAAGCTCGCATGAGCCTCACTGTGGCCATGCAAACACCACATTTTACCTGCAGATGTCTTGGTTGGATGGTGTAACAGAAGTCCGAGAGAAGCTGTGAGGGGCAGAAATAGAGGTTGGACTTCCAGCCTGCAGTGAAAGTAAAATGAACAAATAAACAAAAGCAAGTCGCAGGTCAGAAGAGTCTGGTATGCACAGGAATCACCTTCAGGCTCAAACACAGTTTATGGAGTCAGATATCACTCTGCATCAGATATTCAAGGACTAATTGCAAGGAAGTGGCTTTATTTGCAAAGCTAGAATGGGAGGTCACACAGCCTCATCATTAGGAAAGGCAGTAATCAGAACAGAAACGTTTTTCCTCAAGGTCAAATGCAGCCATCTCTGGAGCAGAACCTGCCAGCTGTCAAACACAACACAGAACAATAGCTCAGGAAATGAGCAATGCTAAGGTAATTAGAATAATTAGGTGGAGGTGTGTGTTTAGACTAGTCAGAATTTAACTACCACATAATAGCTAATCCTTCCACTTACAATGGTGACAAGAGATTAGAAGCTTGGGGCTTTTTTCACAAGACAGAGCCCTCAGTAATTTAAACACTACTTGGAGAGTTATTTTCTGTACTGGCATACACACAGGAGCACCATCTGCCAAACCAGACCATTCCCTGAAGTACTCTTTGTACTCTGCAAGGCCTTTCATCCTACCCTTACTCTGACAGGGTCTTCCACCTACCTGGAGAAAAGGTGTGGCAGCAGTCACATTCGTAAGACCCAACAAGAGCACACTGAGACATAGAATAAGTGAAGAATTCAGAATTCAGCTAAACTAACCCCCCAAAAAAAAAGACACGCTCTTGGCATATTTAACACTTAATAGACAAGCCTGGGCTATAGTCTATGGGTCACAAACAGAAACTTCTCAACTCCTCTAGAGGTTTTGGCAAAGAGGACACCTGAATTGATAATCACATAAAAGAGAATTTTTAAACCTGGTTCTCCCATGCTCCACAGCTGCTGGATAGGCTGTGCTGCTCACCCACTGCTGCAAAACACTACTTGCATTTCAAAATTCAAGCAAAGGTTTACAGCTTTCTTGATCTACAGAGCAAAGTCTGAAACCCTGGAAGGAACAATGCAATCAGGACAACACTAGTGTCAACACTATGTTGGGCTGTACAAAAACCAGCAGAGACAGCACAGACCTGGGCCAGGCAAGTGCACAAAGCCAGACTAGGAGAAACTCATGTCATGAAAGGCACGTTGCCACAGAAGCATGCTGGGCCCAGCCCTGTACTTCAGCTTGAGATACCAGAGCTAGCTCAGTCATCACTGCTTTGATGATCTCTGGTCATGGTGCAACACACACACACACACACACGGTATCTCTCTCAGGACTCTTTAATCCTATACTTATTTTGTTAAAAGACCCTATGGTATATTTAAACAAAGCTGCTGTAGGCTTTTATACTCTCACAGCAGAAGCAATAGCTTGTCACACATTATACTCTTCTTTGTGAGAGAAGACGGGCATACGAGGATACACACACTACTTTGTAAATACAGATACAACCATCATCTTCCATTTTACAGGACTCATCTGTTAAAGTTTTGTTTCTGTAGCCAACAGCACTACAGAGACCAATTTATCTAGCCTCACACTGGGATGCTTCGGGCGCACTGAGCCTGACAAAACAGGTATCCATTTACAGCTGGGTGTGCAAGAGATGAGGGCAAGACTAAACACACACCTCTTGATCCATAGTAAGATACTAACTTATTTCGCATCCTGCCCAGCTAGGTACATGTATAGAATAAAAAACGAGAGACTGAGCCAGAAAGCAAACTGAACTATGTTATGGCGGTGACAAAATAAATTAAAGACTTACACATCAGTTATTTGCTTTACCCTGGAAATTATGGTTCTTTACATTTTATACCACTTGCACAAGCTAATGATACAGAATGTTTATCATACAATGAGGTGAATTCAGGTATTACTTGGAAATTTAATTTCTGTTTGACACCTAACCTCTCCTTAAAGAAGAAACATCTCTGACTTCAAACCTTACCTTTTAAAAGAGTTTCTGCAGCAATTACTCTTTTTTTCTAAAGACTGACAAATTAGTGAAAGACCTGACACACTATAATCAGCTGCTATAATTATGCAAATGAAAATTAATAAGACTTATATAATTATTAAAAAGACATATTTAGCAATCTTCTAAAAACAAAATATTGAACCAGTAAAAAAGCATGTTGCGTTCCGCCATGGAAAGAGGGCCATATATTGTTGGAACTGCAGTCACAAATCAATTAACAAATCTGACTCAGGTTTTATGTTATAACCAAATCACAGAAGGTAACCTGCTGAGAATGAATCCAATCTCTCTACACCTTCATTTTAACAATGAAGCTTTCCAAAAAAAGTCAGTGGTATATACCATGTGACAGTATAATAGCAGATGACTAGATTCAACATGGTTTATGTTACTGGTTTCTTGGTCCAAATGCTCAGCACCAAGCTGATGTCAAAGTCTCACCACTTGGGAAGCCAAAAGGCTGGGACAAAAAAAAAAAAAAAAAAAAAAAAGAAAAAGAAAAAGGCATAATTTAAATTTCAAGCTTACGACGGTGTTTCTAGATGCCAGCACTGTTCAGAGCACCTGGTGAAAGCCCCACATCTGAGGTACATTTCCTCTTATCTTCCTGCTTCAAAACAGGAGGTCCTTTGCTCCACCTTCATACATAATGCAAACGCAACCAAAATAGGAGCAGAAGTTAACACACATGGAAAGGCACCACAAAGCAGTACACCAAAGTGTTAGAGGAAGTTACACTCCACCCTTGTTTTAAGCTAATGTAAGCTGTGGCTACCAACAAAAGCCATGGCTTACTGGTTCAATGGCTTTTGCCAAGTCTCTTATTCCATCCTCCTTTCCTGCCATGGTTTGTGCTCATGAAAATATTTACAGAGCTGCCTTGCAAATCAGATTAGGATAGCAAGGTGAGGTAAAGCTAACCACTTCTTTTACTGAGCTTGTTTAATGTCAGTCACTTCCCTAGCTTCAGCGGTGAGAGGACTATCAGCTGGTTAGAGCAATGAGCCTTTAATAGAGAGGCACAACTCGCTGAGGAGAGAAGAGCATAGCAAAATGCAAGCTGATGCCAAGAGCCCAAGAAGTTCGCCAGTTTTAGAAGCAGAGGTGCATGCAACTGATGCTGGCCAGTCCACACAGCTTTCCTGGGTTTAATGACTCAGGTACAGAAACTGTCAGGCAGAGAAGTGCCAAAGTAAAGAAGAAACATGGGCAGCCTTGGCCAGAACAGGGCAAAGAAGAGGCAATGCGATAGGAGAATGCAACAGGTGGATCCAGCTAGGCTGGAGCCCTGATGCTGGTCCCATGCAATACTAAGCTCTGATGAGGCTGCAAAAAAAAGCAATCAAAGCCTTCCTCACTCTGTAGCTTCTGGCATACACACCATCCTTAACACCCCTGCAGCACTTCTGGCTGAACTGGCTACTCACAATGGCATCAGCAGTTTTAAAGCACTCCTTGCCATAGGAGGTTTCTGCCACGTTTCTGAGGTTTCTGTGATGGGTATCCTAAGCCTTGACAGCCTGAATTTGACCCTTCTAACACCAGAATCACTTGCTGTAGACTTCCATGCCCTTTGCATGGAGGAATATCACCTCCAATGACAAGCCTTGTAGCTATGTGCTAGTCAGTTACCCTGTAAAACCTGACTGATTGCCTAAAATAGCTCAGGACTAAAGGTCAGTAGTTAGTTGTGTGACATTCCCACCTAAATGCAATTCAGTGAGGTCACAGTACAGCCTCCTGCACTGGTGTTTAGATAACCAGTAGTTCTGAAGATAGCAACCCCTGGGAGCTCTCTGGAGGGTTGCCATCAGAGGTTATATATACACATATATATATCTCCATCATTTTTATATATACACAAATGTATGCGTGTGCATGCATATATATACATGTTCACATGTGTGTGTATATATATATATGTGTGTGCTGCCATAGCTGGTTGTTCTCATTCTGCCCCCACTCCATGAACAGCGTGATCTGCTAGTGAAAGAACTCAGCCTTTTCTGACTACCTACTTGTGATTACATGCTGCACACTAAAGAACCAAAAAAACCCACCCTGCCTCAGAAAATAAAGTCATCTTTGAAGTGAGCCATAGTGAACAACGTCAGTGGCTTGGGTGTACTCCAAAATAACCTGCTTATTTGAGATGGCACTTCTTGGTATATTTGCTGTCATCTCACTCTGTGCTGCACTTCAGTACTAGCAATTATACCTTGTTTTAAAGAACAGGGCCTGTCACATTCTAAAAAACTTATTAAATTATTCATTAAAGCTAAGAACTTAGAAACAATTTTACCCCAGAAGAATACCTCCACTGATTGAAAGTCTGAAGGAAGCAAAGAAAGGTTCTCCCCCACACCTGCTAACTTCATCATTTCTAGGTGGCACATGGAATAGAACCAATACTATGGCCCTACTATTTGTGATACAAATGCACCCTAAAGTCCCAGCTAAGGACCTGGAACTAACATGCTAAGCACTATACATATTTAATAATAGAACAAAGCTTTCCTCTTGGCAGACAAAGAATTAGAGAAAAGAAGCACAGTTTAAAGTCTTTTACTCAAGAGGAACTGCAGCACAAAGAGCTTTGGAGAAATACAAATGTAGCGATACAGCAAGAAGCCAAACACTCCACAACCCAAATTTCAACCTGGCATTTTGATTAAGGGTTTGTCTTTATTTTACACTGCGATTAACCCATTTCAAATGCTTTTCTGCTTGGCAAAATAAATATATAAAATAAGACAGCAGTAAAAATCCTGAAAGGTAGCTAGCTGCACCTGATGTGAAAAGATGTCTCAAACACCACTAGACCACTGCAGCAGTTTCTGTCTGCCTCTGTTCCCCATAAGAACCACAGGAGCACAGTGATGGTCTTCTCTACTGAGCCAACTCAAACCACCACCAGTTTCCTGGGGATTAGAGACACAGCTAACCACAGTAGGTGTTAGTTAAGTGGAGACATCTCCCACCACTGCTCCAGAGCTGCCCTGTCCCAGGCACAACAAGTTTTTGAGGCCTGCTACCTTTAATATTTGCCCCAACCCCCAAACCCCCCTGCACTGTGATGCTTTTTCAGCACCAGGATCACAGTGCTGCTATCTGCAATTGGCTACTGGGACTTCTGTTTGGATCACATTTGTCTCTCCTGGTATTAAAACATCACAATGTGGCAGCAGCACAGGGGGAAAGGCAGAATCAGAGGGATGGTTATCACACCCTACGTTTTTGAAGAACTCTTTGCCAGAGAGTTATTTTCTCTATCACACAATCCTATTTAAATGTAAGAAGGCAAGGCTGCTGCTAGACATGGACATGGCTGGCATTTATCTTGCATCCTACATCTCCAGAGGCAGCATAAGCCCAAGGCTCTGCTCCCCATTTAGCTTACACCACAGAAACCAAGACCAATCACCCCCCATACCTGTTCCTTTAGCAGGATCTGGGCACAGACAGTGATTTGGGAAAGAAAACAAGTGATGGGTGCCTTGTGAGAAAAGGCACGAAGTGTCACTGCAAGGCTCACCACAGCCAACCCAGCTACTCTTCAGATAGGGAAAGGACATCTACAAAGACACCCAGGGAACCTGCCTCTCTTTGCGCCACATGTGCCCCATTCACCTCCCCTTCCTCTGTCAGTGGCAAAATCCCTTTGCTCCAGCCCTGTCTCACTCACAGTGGCAAAATTCAGTTCAGTTTGGTGCACTGAGAAGCCCTGAGCCTGGGCTGAAGTCAGGCAGGGCGGTGCTGATTAAATCGAAGGGACACATCCATCATTTCTCTTGAGCCACTGCAGAATAAATGTAATTGCCTGGCCGCAGCTATCCACCAGGATACAACATATTTGTGTTCTTATGCTTTCAGCAGGTACTGTATTCCATGTACACACTGGCTACAGCTCTGCTGAAGTGTACTGCAGCTAAAAAGTCTCCAAAGCTCACCTGTGGAACAGACCTGGTTGTTTCACTGCACGCATGCCAAAGGAGAGCTCTGGCTGAACTAGCACACCCAGGAGGCAGTGCAATGAGACCGACCACCCGTGCTGAGTGTACTAACCTGGCACATGAGATAGCCAAAACAGGCCATCTACAAGCAGACTGGATGTTGTGAAGGGCAGACAGTCCTGCTGACAGGCTGGTTTTGAAAGCTTTTCTCAAATACAGCAGGATCAAATATCAGTAACTTCTCTTCTCCGTTAAATTCTTCCGACCAGAATTGTGCCAATTTGATTTCCAGCGCATACTAAAATCAAATGTCTTCAGCTGGGATAAATCAGCACTCTTAGAATGGAGAATGGTTAAAAAATATGGAGGGAAAACAATCAAAAAAGAAAAAAAAAACAACATGGGAGAGAGGCATCTGAAATTTTCACAACCATCGACTCCACCATACAATTTTGGCAACAATTCAATAGGAACCAGCAGTCAGCTGCCAGAAGAACTTTGTTCCATACTTTATATAAGGTACATGACTGTAATCAGCATTATGTCTAGAAACCAGAAGCGAAGCTGAAGTCAGCTTCCCCTCATTCTTCCTAAGGAAATTTAAACAAGGATTCTGGCAGAAACTTTCTCTAGATATACTAGAGCCAAAGCTGCTACAGAAAGAAGGCTATCCATCCTTTCAAAATCTCCCCACGTGCAATTCAACCTGCCTATAGCACAGGATTAATGTTGACTAAACCCAGTAGCAATTGCACAGGTTCTGCAGAAGAAAAAAACAGTAAAATAGCCCTCTGACTTTAAAATATTCCTCAAAATACCTTGAATTGACTGTGGGGACAAAGGAGGAAAGGAAACACCTGAAAGTTTGTCCTTCATAGGGTACCATCATACCCATATGAAGTAAGAATCCAGCCCCAGTAGAGGGGATTTATCATAGCACAGGGATAAATCACACTCCCTATGAACACAACTGCACCATGCCTCAGCATGACATTACTTGCTCTTGTGGGCAGGGAAAAGAGCATACCTTAATCTTCACACTATACAATTTTTCCTGTCTTTTCCTTTCCCCAATAGCTCAGTAGAAGAAATTTTTATTTTTTTTAAGCGGCTTCTCTTTTCCCACCCCCAGGCTTATGCACCTGAACAGAACACCTCCGAGCAGCAGTTCCCTTCCGCGAGCCCTGGTCATCTGATAGACTAAAGGACAGCTAAGCTCTGTGACTGAAAAACCTGGACTGCTTTTCTACAGACGAACACTCACTGAATCCATCAAACCTCCAGGCAACAGTAGACGTGTGTATTCATATGCTTTCCTAAATCTGTTCCAAGCTGATGAACAGCCTAAATGGATTTCAAATTTCATAGCAAGCTTAGGCTACCACTTTGCATCTGCACTGGCTGCCATTCAGCCTAAGAATAATTCAATACTTTACAGCATGCTTCTGCTCTAAAGATAAAACCGTACAGAAAAGACAAAGCATTTACATTTTTGAAGGAATGCACTTTTAATTCCTTTGCTGTGATCCTAGTATTAGTGTTTTCAAAGCTTACCTCTTAGAGGGCCATGAAAGTAAGACTACAAAATGCTTCCCCACTACTCTAAAATCAGCCCTTTGGAGCAATCAGATGACCGGAATAGCACACCGACAACCTGAAGAGATTTCCACACATCACATGACAGTTTCAGGCTATATCAGACACTTTAAAGCCAAACAATACCACTAATTTGAGGATAACTGTTTGCAGAGCCCCTTCGTTAGTGACCTTGTTTAATCTGCTTGCAAGCACAATTCCTTTATCTAAGAGCAGAGGGCATGAATTACCACCACTGTGAAAATCCCTTTTTCAGTTGCTTTTAGTGACTAGCTGTGTTTCAGGGCCAATTTCATCTATATTTAGAGGACGAAGGTTCTATAAAGCTCAACTGTTTCTCTGTTTGGCTTGTATGATGAAGGCACTTACCAGTGAATGATGGCTTCTTGGGAAAAATGCTGGCTTAGGGTAAGTAGTTGAAATGTGGAGCTGGGCTACATACCTCTGTGCCAATACGGGTGTTTCAATCAGCACCACTGTGCTTCAACAAGGCAAGCTGGGAATCAGGCCGTGTCCCCTTCCCATAAGTAGATGAAGTCAACCTGCCTTCAACACTATTTTCTTTTTTTTTTTTTTTTTTTTTGATTCCAAAATGAAAGATTCCAGAAATTCAAGCATTTCATGTGGAGCAGATTTAAAAGGAATGTTTGAAGTATACATACCAAAACAGCAAGGAAGAGCCTGGAGACATGCCACATCCCCCTGGTGTGCAACAGACTGCACAAAACCTAATAGCACCATATGAAGATCCTCCTACATCTTATTTCCTACTCCTTTTTCTGCTGCTTCTGGCCTCCATTCCATGCCAAGTATTCAGGTGACTGTTTCTTCTTGGCCTGGCCACATGTACTAGCATCTCTCCAGCCTCTCTTAGCATCTGCCTCTTGGAGAACTGCCTTTTTTGCCCCTTCCTCCCAAGGGACGGCTCCACCTGGCCCGAACACTTGTGGTCTATGTTTGGAAAGACCCAGCTACCTCTGCTCGTTGATCCCATTTTCAGTGGCACCATCTGTTTGCCTCCCTCCTTGACCACTTTTAGCCCTAAGGCATTGCTCTCCTTGGTCACACCAAGTAACACAGCATCCTCTCTTGGCTAGAGGCAGAGTTCTGACTCAATCCACTCATATTGCACTCTGCAACTGAGAGCAGTGGAAAGATACACAGTAATAATCACAGCGGGTTCATAATGACATATCAGAACCAAAAAGGCTTTGAATCAAGTATCAGTGCCAAGCATTTGTAGCAGATTTGCAACAATGGTATGCTGTGAGCTAGATTTGGCTGAAAAAAGAATAGCTGAATGTGTCATTTGCACGAAGCGTGATCATTATTTCTGTACACACACACACACCAACATACCTGGAAATGCAGCATATAATTGATGAAACTCAATTTTGGTTAAATAGTTCTTAGAATGGTGTACTATCAACAAGCTCTGTGGGTTTCAGAAAAGGCTACACAGGCAGCCAAGCATTTCCATACTATTTCCTTTACATGTATTCAATCTGCCTTCTTGGCCAGGATATTATACTATTCTAAACAAAAATATAAGGCACTTTCTTATTAGACCTCAGAACTGATGAAAATTTTTCCATGTACTTAAGCTTCCGTGCAGCATCCCACTACTGTAACTACTATAATTGGTTTCGTCCTACAAATTGCTTGCAACAGCTAACCCACCTGTAGACTACAAAATTAAGTGTTGCAGCTTAGCACTGAGCTGCCTGGATGAGCAAAGCAGCATTTTGTATGAAACAAAGCAGGGGACTGATATTACTGATAGGATTTCTACCTCCTGCCCTTCTTCGAAACTATCTCCAGAGCGGTGTAGGTTCAAGGAATGGATCAGAGAGGCAACAGAGGATCCCCAAGAACATCAATACCTCTGGGAAGCTCATGTTTGCAATCAAAACATCTCGCCCATTGACGAAGCTTACTTTTGTTCCCTTTGAGATCTTTAGCTTCTGCAATGCGCAGCAATCATGTTGAATGTTTCAGCGTATCAAGATGAATGCAAATATTGAGGTCTTACTTGCCAGCACTCCCAGGCAGAGCTTTGCCAGAGTGCAAGGACCTTCTCACTGCACTGCCACACTATCAGTTCCCAATGAATTAAGAATGAACTGTGCAGCTTCATTTGGGTACCAAATGCTGCTGCCAAAAGGCTTGTTGTGCTGAATTTCAGACACCCTGGGAAAAGTACACTTAATGATAAACTACTATCTCTGCTGAGCAATGCCTGAAAACCCAATGAGAGATCCCTGAGAAGAGCCAATGTAAGAAGGAACAGGCACAGCCCCACTTTAGAGAAGCATACATGAGAAGTTATACTCACACAGTATTTGTTTCACATCCTTTTCTGTGAATGCCCATTTTCAGACACTGAATGAAGAATACAATCCCACATCACTCCATGATAACACCACCTTCAGCTTGGTCAGTATCTTGTGCATTGGACAGTCGCCCTGCTCATTATTTAAGACACCCAGTGTCGTGGTTTAAGCCCAGCCTAATCTTGACTTTTTGCTCCAAAGTGAAAGTTATTTGAGCCCATATAAACCATAAATTAACTTCAACCACTGTTTCCTCTGCTGGAGATAGGCATGAATAGCTTCCTGTATCCTGAAGTGCCCAGAATAGAAAGAGGGACTTGAGCTTGTCACAGGCATATGATTCAGCCTCTCATTAAAAGCCACTATTACCAGCAATATCAACTGTGGCAATGAAGTGTTGAGCCTTGTGCACCACAGAAAAAATACCGGTCAATCAATACAGCTTGCCTGCATGAAGGCTTTAAGCAGCCGTACTTGTGTAAGCAAAAAAACATTAGGCTTCCAGCTAATTAAAAATCTCATCTGTGGTAATGCACGAGTAAAGTTGCTATTGTAATAAGCTATCTGGGACAGAAGATACTTTTTCCCTAACTGCATAACAAAGCCATTGGGCTTTTGATGTGCCCATCAGCTATACTGAAGTGTGCCAGTATACTGAATGGGTAGAGCATCATGCATCACTTACAAGATACAGGCCTGTAATAGCAAACATTTAAAAATACTTACACAGTCATGCCTTGACAGCAATGGATTTCATGGTTCTAAGAATAATTCAGCATTGAAATGACAATAAAATAATAAGCACACATCCAATACATATTACAGGATGCATGGCTACACGTATCTTACAAAGAACATTACATCAGGTAACTGATGGTATAAAAGAACACACTTGAGTGATGTTTTTGCAGCAATTTTCTCCCCAGGATAAGATCTCAGGCATTCGTCATCTATCTTGCTCCTACCAAGCTAAGGAGGCTGACAGTGTGAAAGAGAAAACCTACTGTAGCTTCTATTTCATTTGACCTGTAAAGAGCATCTACAAAACACCAGAGTTCTAATGTTTCAGAAGCAACTATCAATAACAGACAGGTGTAAGAAGCATTTTCTACTAGTCACATTACCACATATATTACCCCAGTTTTGAAATGAAAGAAATCACAGTATCCCCAAGTTTATCAAAGACTGAGTTATACAGAGGAACATACCTTTGAGATGTTACTAGAGCGGCTCACAGAATGTCCCAAAGCCTTCTCATTCTGAAAGAGGAAGAACAGGATTACTGTTAGCAACAGTGATCAGCAGCAACAAAACAGAGTTATGAAGATATTTTCAAGCTGATATTAGAAACCAAATTCCACGGAGAAAGACTTACAGCTGTTGCTTTTAAGGATGTTGCTTCTACTGACATGAACCTGATTTATGCTAATCACAAAAATGCTTTGTTTGCTTAACACGATATTACCTTACAGAAAATCACACAGATAAGTACAAAGTGAGAAATACTAAAAGAGTGATTTATTCTCTCTATGAATACTGCAAACCCTTTTCTCAGATGAAGCAGATATGCTTCATCTATATCTAAAGGCAAACATCCAACCACTAAAACTGAAAGCACTTGCTTAAATTAAAACAAGAGTATCACAGTGATGTCCAGAAACAAATGTGAAGAACCACATGCATGCCATTTCAGGAGACAAAGCAGAATTACTGAGGAACATCCTATTTACCAGAGAACTCAACTAAACTGGAAGATGAAAATGCAGAAGATGCAATTCCCAAAACTGGTATCACTAATGACTGTATCTGTTACTCTCCTTTCAGTGTGCACACCGTGACTAGTAAGGATGACAATCTAAACCTCCTACCAAAATAAACTGTAAGTTTCACCTAGGCATTTCATTCTTTAAGGGTTCCTGGTTTCTGAACATCAGTTTACCATATGCGTAAATGGACAAAATTGCTCCACTAGGAAGAGCCTAGAAATTGCTCTGCAAAAACTTTTTTTTTTTCCTAAGCAAATATTACAAACAGGGTGAGTCATCACATTTGGTTAAGATCAGTACATATGTTCCTTTACTATGAGGCCAGGATGCAAATTGGTTTGAGATTTAAACCTTCTGAAAAAAGGGCAAAGGTACTACTTTCTCCTATGGGCTCTATGCTGGGTAAGAGATTCTAGAAGTGCATCTTCTCATCTGGGATTTTAGGAACCAAACTTTTTCGCCTTTATTCCTGAAAAAATTTAACCTAACAGAGACACTTTGACAACACCCACTTCCAGTTCTCATTGGCACTGACTGATTATATCGAGCTTGAGCTCAGTAATCCTGTATATTAACAAATGGGTACATAAAAAATCCCAAACCCCTTAATAGTCAATTACTGTTACTCCTAGAACAGCCTTGGGCATAGCACACTGATATCAGACCTCCTGCATACGGTTCATTGCAATTCAAGTGACCTTGACTGAAGCCTGGATCAAATCAGCCCAGCCGCCCGGGCACCTAGCCGCATCCACACTTTGAGATCCACGCGCTGTCATACACTTCTTCTTACAACACATCCCCAGAGCAACTTCAGAGCTTTGTGTTGAAAAAATAAAAGGCAAGGCAAAAAAACTTCAGCATGTGCTTACAAAAGCAGGCTGTCCCTGCCTTACAATACTGGTTGTCTCTTAGCAAAGTCCCAGGCACTGCCTCAGCTGACATATAAACTGCACTTCCTCCCTTAAAAACATGAAGAAGCAAATACAGTGTTCTGAAATCCTCTGTATGTAGGAGTTTGAATACCCAGAAAACAGTAAATTAATATTTCAGAAGAACAGAGGCGAAGCAACCAGGGAACCCACACCAATTTGGCCTGATGGCCAACCTAAAAATCACCACGGATGAGTTTAAGGTCTGCAACAGTTGTGGCTGGCAAGGGTGAATTTTAGTTTTGAGATGAGATGGCTATAAGTTTTTGTTACATAGGTAACAGTATTCCTGGAAGAGAAATACACACGTAAAGACATCCAAAAATATGGACATGAGGCTTACAAGAAGTTAACACTGGATGGGACTACTGCCAGAACCAGTGGGGCTAAGAACTAACTCCAACCGTAAGGGAAAGACCTAGCTGATTTCATCAAAGGCAATGTAACTATAGCAACAGGGGGAAAAAGTTCATTGAAGCTACAGAAGTCAGACTGAAGAAAAAGGGGTCAGGGACATGTTTTCAAGCTATGATGATAAGCGACCAACACAAGCCAGCAAGCACAAAGACCTGTCATTGCCTCTGTGTGTGGTGTGGGGGGAAGCAGGCTGTGCTTGGCCTTCTAGGGACGTGTGGAAGGTAAACAAAGTAAGGCTATGTGGGACAAGGGAAATTGATAGTGAAGAGCGGAACTCGTGGCCAAGAAATATGCCTGAAGCAACACATACAGCTCCACACAGGGGCCAAGTCTGAAATCCAGCCATACGTGTCAAAGACTTCTAGGTGAAATTCCTAAAGACAAAAATAAAAAGAGCAGAAGTTTCTTCACATTAACTCAACGCTCCCCAAATACTGCTGTCTAGCTGAAGAAGAAGCCTGCAAGGGAGCATGACTGAACTTACACCGGCACCTGTGTTGAAAACGATGTGCTAAAATTCAATAATTACAAATAGGTTGGGGACAAGACCTGTATTTGCACAGCATGGTAAATGATGCAGAACAAACATACTCTTAGCTGTGCCACAGAAACCAGTCTTTCTGCCTCTGCTCCCAGAACTGATTTTATCTGATGGATGCCAGAAGCCTCTAAGAGACAGACACTCATATTATCTTTATTAATCTACTGTTGGAAACATACCTATCAAAGGTTTCAGTCAGTAGATGACTATGAACAGTTGCTTTTGTTATTGAAATAGTGATCATTTTTAAATAAAAAAGCGTTCTTGAAAAACATTCCCTTAAGGATTACAGAGTGCACGCAAACATATAATTAGGTAACTGTGATATTCCTAAAGGACTCCTAGCCACCTAAGTGCCCTTTCACATCTCAGTTTCTTTACCACACAAAGCTGGCACATCAGGAAGATGAACTGGAAATTCACTACAGCTTTAGCCCAGGTTGGCCAAAATCTGCACTTTAAAGAGCTACTTACATCAAGGAGGAAAAGCATCAACTCAGCCATATTTTCATGGAGTAACAACTGATCCCATAGCCACTACCACATCCAACAGAGACCGGCAAATAATACACAGTTTTCAGTCTGGCTGGTCTGCCAACTACCAAGCAGCCCTATCGTCCAGATAAAACTGCTTCAGCCCTTGGACACCAACTGACCATTTCTTCGCCTGTTCTTTAATCAAGGACATTTTTTGAAACAGCTGCTCCAAGTCTCACAGTTTTGTATATGCATACTTCAAAAAGTGTTGGGCTGAAAAGAGATAAACAACTGAACTGTGCTGTGCAACAGTAATTTCCAGTTCACTTCGACCACACAAGCAGCAGCCCTGCTGAAGAAAGGACATACAGTCCTTTCTTTTCAGCTCCTTGCAAAGGACCAAAAAAGATATTTATTTAATTTTTTTAATCCTTAAACAACAACAGGAACATCTCTCAATAATACAATTCATGAAGCCCAGCTGTGCTGTTTAATTCTCTTTTATAAATAAAATAATAAACATCTATTCTTCAGGAAAAAGCACCATGGATGCCATTAAATAGAGCCAGTGCTTGCTGGTGTTTCCCATGCTGTGATACACTGAGGATGCTGTTAAATTTTCCAGTCATTAAGGTACAAAAGTGCTGTAAGCCATGGAAGGACTCCTGGGATAGGTAGATTTTAATGGCAGGCACACTTACTAAGCGAGGAACAGATAAACATTATTTTAAAGGCAAATGAACAAAAGCTCTCTTTTCATACTTCATTTATCACCACTACATTCATCCTGGGATCTTTTATCAATTATTCACAAATTAACACTGACATAGAAATGACAAGGCTAAGCTTCTATTATGCTACTACCACTACCCAACAAATAAATGTCTTCAGAGATGTTTTCTAGTATGTTCCATTGCGCAGTAGGCCATATTCTAGTCTGGTTATTACAGCTCCAAACAATCCCTCCTTCCTTCTTGCAAAAGCATTAGTCTTTGCACTTGAATGAAAGGTCAAGACAAATGCAACATCCGCCAGCATGGACCATACAATTACCATCGGTTAAAGCAAGTGTCACTCTACTTTAGCCGATTAGACTTTTTGTATGGGATAATTGGAATCCTCCTTTTTAAAAACATCCTACTCAACTAAAACCACTTGGCAGACGCTTTAAAGAAAAAAATCTAGATAGGAAAAATTTACAAGTGCAACTTGTAACTTCTGAGCCACCCACCGCCAGCTGCTGCTCTGACATTCCCATCAAAGCCCGGCTCTACGGAAATGAAGAGGAAGGCAGAAGCAGGGAAATGACTGAAAACCAGAAAAACTGCTACCCCTTCCTACAGTGACATGTTTCTCTAAACTTTGGATGCACTTGCTTGCAACCACCCGAATCTCCCTCCCAACTTCCCTTTCCTTTTCTATCTCTCCCTTGAATTGCTCCCTTCTGTGAGTGACAGAGCTGCCTCCTTCCTTCAGCAGTTGCTTCAGCTCACAGCTGCTTTCCTGCAGGGCTCTTCACCTTGCCTTCTCCACCTTGCTGGCTCATTTTCCCTTCTGCCACCATTTCTTGGTTACTCTTGCATGATACCTCTCACTTCTCAGTTCACAGTTGTAGAAACTGACACTTCCCTCCCATTCTTCCTTTTACCTCAGTCTTTCATATTCAGAACTTACAATTATTTTACTCTTGCTTCCCTACCAGAAGATACCCATTTCCACTAAGCACAATAGCTGTGTAATTTACACAGCCGAACCCAGAAGACTTGTGAACCCCAAACCACCAGTTCCTATCATGTGAGCCAGAAGGAGGGTCCCCACCCACTGACGACAATTCAGGCAGCTCTTTGTGCACTTACAAATACCAATGTACCATGATAACCCCTCTTCAAACTCAGCTGTAGAATTAATGCAGCCTCAGCAAGTGGGCACCCTAAAGAAATGCAAATTGGATGTCCTTGCCAGGATGGAAAAGGGAAAGTTTCCAGGTAAAATAGTTTTGTGTTTCCAACACTTTGGTTTCCAGTCAATAAGGCAGGTAAATATAAGACAACAAAGGAAGCAGCCCTATAGCTTGTGTAGCCTTCTTCTGGCTACATCCCTGACTACCACCTATGTTCGGTCCTAAAGTATGGCTAATACTAAACCCATCTTTATCTCTGCTCATAGACCTGGAAGGCAAGTATTAATGCCTCAGCCCAACAGAGATACAGTCAAACAAGACAGGGCAGGCCAGCTAGGGCACTGCCTACTTGTGGTTTTCCATGTGGAATACGAAAACCATTTTAATCTCATTTTGTCCATTACAACTGCATTTTACAATGATATATTAAGCACAAGATCGATATCTAGTAAAATCACTGTTATCAACAAGTGGCACGGGCATCACTGCAACAAAGTCTTCTGGGTTAATGGTTACTTTCCTTAATAAAAAACTTTGCAGAAGAGAATGGATTAGTAATAATTGCTCCCATTCATACAGCAATTCTTATTCTTAGATCTTATGAGAATTACAGAATGGGAGATAAAACACTGTCCTTTGAAATGGCGAGGTGCTGAAGGACCGTTGCAAAGCAAAGCAGCAAGTCAGGAGTGAAATTCAGTTGTCCCATCAAGTCCCATGACCAGATCAAGAATGCACAGTTGTTCTACAAACACGCAGCTGTACACGCCCAGGTATTATTTCAGGTTTCATAACTGTGACAGATTTCCTAACAACCTCTTTTCAGAATTTCTGCTAATCTTGTCCTGCAACCCTACACCTGGACAACAGGAAATAAAAAGAACATATGCTTTTAGTCTGGGGAGAAGGGTGGTTGTTGTTGACAATATTGGCACATGCACTTAAGTTGTCTGAATTGAGTAGAATGAGAGGAAAGAAATGAAAGGCTTTGTGGATTATTTTCTTCATCTGTCAAAATCAATGGACTGTTAAATTACAAAAGCTTTGTCAGCACTAGATCTTGTGAATGACAGAACCCAACATTTAATTACTTCAGTAGGAAATGGTATTTTGTATCATATCAACTGAATATGACCTTTATTTCTTTGGCAGTCACCAGGTTATCATGGAAGAGCAATAAATTTTCTAACAGCTTAAAAAGTCAGTGCATGGCAAACTTTTTAAACCTTGCTCATTTCAAATTTTGCCCATAATATATGACTAAGTATCATATTTTTATTAAATCGTATTAATATATTAATCATATTAAATATCATATTCATCAATGATTTTTGCATGCAGCTAGAAGAATAATGGCATCTAATCAAAGAACCATATGACATCTATACCCTGCATCTCTGCTCTTGTGCAGTATTTATCCCTGGACGCTGGAAACCAAGGTCGGGGGAGGGGGTGGTGATGATGGAAACCACACCACCTATTTCCTTCTTTGCCTTCATGAAGCCCCAGTATAAATACTGAAAAAGGGATTCAAACAATCTGCCCCATCCATCTAGCTCAGTATTTTCTGTTCTTGGATGATCCCACTTGATTTTTCTTGGACGAGCAATTCATGAGTGAGTGCAGAAACCCAATATAAGATTTCAGGTCTTCCATCACAGTGGAAAACCTATATCAAGTTCATTGCTGATTACTCAGCTCACTAACTTGCTCATTCATGTTCACATCAAGCCACTTCACACAGGGGGAGACAAACTCAGAAAAACAACCTGAAGGCAAAAAACAAGGCTGGAAGTAAAACATCGGAGAATTAACAAGCTTTGTTCCAGGTACTGAACTTACAGCTGTGCCTGGAAACATCAGCAACAGAAATAAAATCATGAGATCATGTGTCTTTAACTGGAAAGAAAAACCGACAAAAGCAAGACTGCAGATGGAATGGCTTTAATGACAGATTTCAAGGATTTCAAAGCACAGGCTCCTTCAGGGGTTTGGGATGGGAAGTCAAGGAGTCTAACAGATCACAGAGAAGAACTGTAAATGAGAGGAAATTCAAAGAACAAGGCAAACACAGCAGAATGTTGCAGTTATAGAAGAATCTCTTGCCTTGCCGTGTCTGCACCACAGTGTGGTCAGAAGCACAATTTGCTTCATGGTCAGAAGCACAACGAGCTTCAAGTCCAGCCTGCCTTGTTAACAGCTCTCAGAGCTCATATGTGCCTGACAGAGCTCAGAGCTCAGGATGTGCCTGATACTATGCAAACCTGACAGGCATGTAGACATGGTCCAACTGCGCGTAAGTCCTTACTCATTGTGTACTGATGTGTGCTCAGCCTTGCCACTCTGGTCTTAATGAGCACATGGGATACAATGTTTGGAGCCATTCTTGAGTCCAACCATACAGTGGATAAGGTGAGGAAAGCATTCTCTTCAAAAATGCCATTTTCTCCATGGCTTTGTTCCCCAGCCTTTTTTCAACATGCCATTTTTCTGGGTTTTGCACTGCTTTGCTTTACATCCAAAGGCTCCACAAAGTGCATCTGATTATGGATAACCTGCATCTCTAGCTGTCATTTCAAAATGGAGATCTTCCCTCTTTAATTGTCTGAGCTAGAAGATGACATGAAAGCATTCTTCTTCCTGAGCTGAAGCTGCCCCACTTTGAAGAGTGAATTTTAATTTCTGCATAAGACCATCAGTCTGATACATTTCACTAAAATGGCATTTCATTTGCACACTTACTACCATTCACATCCTACCTGCCCCATTTCTGACAAAGAGACTGCAAAGTTTGGCATCCAACATGTTTTAAGGATGTTCTTATCTTGCTGTTGCCAGACAACCTGCCTAAAATGGATGCACGCCTTTATGTGATGTAACACATAAAAATGAATCCTTCCCTCAGGGATCAAATTACATAAACTAAAAAAGACATCATCCAAAAATATACACCTTTCTTGATAATGGAAGCAGGATGCATTAGCCTTACCTGTGTGACAGCAAAAAGCCTGTTTCAAACAATTTCATGTATTTACGGCAGAGATAGAAAGATACAAACAGAGGAAGCCAGCAATTATGAACAGATTAAGATGAATAACATTCTGTCTTTTGTGAAGTAACTGCACTTAATGCAACTGCTGGAATTCTCATGGTACACTACACATGTCAGTTTGCCAAACCAATTGACTATTTTAAACATTCACAGATTAAAAAACCCTCTAGGCAACTGGCATTTTGGAGCTTCCCAAGTTGCCGACAGACACAGGAAACCTGCAGCTCAGATGAACTCTCCAAAGAGCTGACCTTTCTCAGTGTCAACATGACTTCACAGGTTCACTTGCTTACTGCAGGACCAGGCTGTGTGCTAGCACATGCTTCCTGGGCAAGGTGGCAGGGGGCTATGTGGTTTGAGCATCATGCGCAGCTTGGATGTGATGCACATGCCTAGATCACTGCCTCTGCTCAGCCAAGAAGGTCCATAAAGCTTCTCTGGTTTCCAACTCATATTATACCATCAACGTATACTGTTAAAACAGTGAATCACAGAATCATCTCCTAGCCAAGAATACAAAGGCTTCCTGAATTTGAAAACAGATTCAAAACAATACTAGAAAACTGCTTACTTCCAAACCCAAACTTGATAGTTTGAGTTGCTTCTATTTTGCTCAAGGATTTTATCTCATTTTTATCTTATTTATTTCCCTCCCTTTCCGTCTTTGGGTATTCTGACTGCACAGACCATAAAGGCAAACAATATTCCCTATAGCAATTAGAGAAGTTTCTTCCCAAATGATTCTGGGAAAGCATTCAGGACATTTTTGGTAACATTTAAAATTATGTTGCCAAAAGCACATGAGAGAACAAAGAGCTCTCAAAAGAGCACTTGTTGGTATCAGACTTGTTTAGTAATACCTACTCAGTACAGACCAGCTTGGTTTTGCCTGAAATTTCATTTTCCCATTTTCATCACTTTGCAAAATATTCTGACCAGCAGCATTTCAAACTTCCTTAGTGTTAAATGATCACACTAACTTAGGTAAATTATGAACTGGGCCTTACAGACCCCACTGAAGTTACTTAGCCAAACACTGGCGAGAATAAGATTCTTGTAAAATTCTAACCTATGATGTTCTGGACAGCTTTAAGCACATTACATTTCTTAGGATCATTGTAAGCTCAGAGAACACACAAAGAATAATATTTTAAAAAAGCAACACATTCAACCATCCTTACAGAAATAAACCAACACTACTTAAGGAAACACTTCTTTGGGAGGAAAGATGATTCACAGGTAAGAGAAAAGGTACTCTTCATTTAAAGGGTAGTGCATTTAAAACTGCAGAGCAAGAATCTCTCAAAGCATAAATCTACTACTAAAATGTATATATTAAGTAACTGTTCAGAGTTTCTGGCTAATTATCCAGGAAATAAAAGTTCTTTAATAAAAAAACCTACCTAAAGTATATGCACAGCTAACTACCCTCTCTTTCTCCAAAACACAACTCTTGATACCAGAAACAAAGGAAAGAAACTCTCTAGATGTAGCAGGCTACTCTAAGCAGTAAGCCAAGAACATTTTGTCAGGGAAGCACAGCTGGTCTCACATGAGGCCTCACTGGAGGCTTTGGGATGCAGCCAACTACTGCATGTCCAGAAAAGTCTACATGGTGTCACACAGAAGACGAATACTGGGGACAATATCATTCATGAGCACTCACCGTGCTGTCAGCATTCTGCACTGTTGGTGCTGTGAACATTTCAAGTCATTATGCTAGTAGAGTACCACTGCATGGCAAAAACCTGCTAAGGCTTGTGCTTTTAAACACCTGGCTACATCCCCAGCCTGCTATGCTATCACTAATCACCCCCCTTCCACAGCACAGCCCTGCCAAGTCATTTTTGCAATCGTGTATTTCTGGGCTTTTTGCAAAATTCAGATCTGAATTAGCCAATGCTTTCCCAGGCCTGTCTTTCATACCGTCCCCTTTGCTCACACTCCTGTGTGAGCAATAGTAACTCAAGATGGCCATTTCTCTGACAACTGACAACACAATTCTATGATTTGCACAGTGCTAAAAGCTGCAGGAGCCTCTTCTCTTAAACAGACAGGATTTAGCACACAATAAATGTACTTGGTTTTTAGTCTAAGAATCCGTAGTCATTAACTTCATTTCCATATCTGGGGTGTTGCACTTGAAATAACAACATAGCAACAGAACTGAGCATGCAGGGTCCCAAGAGTCACAGATAAACAGGCTACAGAAACCAGCAAACAAGGGGTGCGCTGAGAAATATTGCATTCTTCAATCTCAAGCAGATACTCTGGCACTCACTCACAGGATGTTTAGGACCTGTTACTCATAGGTGAAAATCCTGCTGATTCTGGTTACCTTCCAATCATGCAGCAGGAGCAGGGAAAGTACAGCACCACACATCACAGATATCAAGGGAAGAAAAACGAAAATGTAGGGAAAGTAAAGGACAGAAGCAGAATTTTAACGTGTTCCATTAGTCTTTCCTGTATATCACTCATTAAGTGAGTCCCTGATACAGGAGGAGGATAAGAATTCAGCATCTATCTTCAAGTCTGTTAACATCACCTAAATCCATGTCTAACACCTGATGCTATCCAGTTTACCAATATTGATTATTGGTCTATGTTTACATCACATTCTCACCTTTTTTGCTATGTCTGTCACAACAGCATATGCCCACAAATGAAAATCGATTAAAAAAATCTTTTTGGTGGAAGACAAGGGCTCAGAAGATTTAGATTCTCTACATTCCTGATAGTTTTCCTACTCTCAGAGTGGATAACACAATATAGGAGGCTGACAGGATGAAAACAAAATCCTACAGGAGATTTGTGTTTGCTTAAGAAGGGCATTTCAACTTTTTTGTTTAAAGAAGTGATTGAAGAAAAAGAGATGGTATGGCCATAAAGAGTAAGAGGAAAGTCTTCCACAGTGGCACCAAAAGCAAAATGGAGAGCCCTATTCTGTCGGGAATATATTTTCTAGTTCCGTATTCAGCAACAGTATTTCTTGAAAAGGAGACCATATCAGATCTTTTCTCTCATCAAAATGCAGCAGCATTCAACAAAGCAAACAAGGAGAAGGAATGGGTGGAATACAGAAACCGTATCAAAAGAATGGCAGGTCAACAGCTTTTGCATACGATCACTAGAGGTTAAATCCCTGCTTTATGTAAGACAAGGGGAATTCCACCATTAACGTGAATCGGGCCAGGAGTTTAGCCTCTGTTAGCAAGACATGCTGCAGAAATACACAGAATTTAGCAACAGACGAATAGGGTGATCAACAGTAAGACAAGTCTTTATATGAAAACAGTTGAAGCCATAGATTATTAAAAGCAAAAGTAAACAAAAATGTAAAGTGAAGAAAAGTAACAAGACTTTACAGTTGTGTTCCACACTTTCAGGACATCAGGAAGCAGATTCAAACCAGCTACTGCAGGCTAAGACACACAGACTTGGATGAATTATTTCCTGGAGAAAACAATAAACCAGCACTCCATGTACACACAGTGGTCGCACCAAAACCAACAAGAAATGTCTGCGGTCTCAGGAAGACTCATACTAAGCCACTATCAACATTCTGATCTGAAAAAAAAAGTATTTCAGTAACTACAGCTGGTACTGGGCACACTGTTGCAGATTGGGGCCTAAAGTAGTTGTAAAAATACAGATTTCCTTAAAGTGTGAGAAGCAGAGAAGAAATTGCAGTAAAAGTCAGCTAGAAAAACATTCATTTGCCTTTGCAAACAGAAATCTACATTTACTTCATGTAAAGCAGGGAGAGGCAGGAGCACCTCTAAAAGAGCCCCTGTGCAAGAAGGGACTACTGTGCAATGCTGACATGGTTTAAGCCCATCTGGCAACTAAGGACCATGCAGCCACTTACTCCCCCCATTCTGGTGGAACAGGAAGGAAAACTGGAAAAAGGTAAAACCTGTGAGCTAAGAACAGTTTAATAACTGAAATAAATAATAACAATACTACCACTACTACTAATGATGAAAAGGAGAGGGAGAGATGACTAAAACCCAAGACAGACAAATGATTCACAATAAAATTGCTCAGCACCTGCTAACTGATCCCCCAGTTTATCAGGCCAACTCCACCCAGTTTATATACTGAGCATGATGTACTATGATATGGAATATCCCTTTGGCTAGTATGGGTCAGCTGTCCTGGTTGTGCTCCCTTCCCAGCTTCTTCTGCGCCTTCTTACTGGAAGAACATGAGAAACTGAAAAGTCCTTGACTTAGGGTAAACACTACTTAGCAACACTAAAACATCAGTATGTTATCAACACTGTCCTCATATTAAAGCCAAACCACAGCACTGTACCAGCTACTAAGAAAAAAATTAACTCTATCCCAGACGAAAGAAACCAGAACAAGGGCTAACACTGATCAACACTGAAGCCAATGTAGCTGTGCTGGCTAAATAAAGCACGGATGAGCCCAGTAACCCAATACAGTAAGACAGTCAACCTGAAGGCCAACAAACAGTAAATGCAAAGTAGAACTTTCATTTTATTTTATTTTATTTATTTTATTCTATTTTATGTTTTTTTGAGCACGTGGTGTGAATATGGTGCATGGTGCTCAGAGCACCCCTAACCACCACTCCTGGCCAGGACAGCTGCAGCTGAAAAAGGGATGTTCTGGGTAGGCAGCCTCGTTTCCCATCACTGTAATCCAAAAATCATCAAATTACAGCGGAACACTGTCTGAGGCAATTGAGGGTGACTAACAAAACCTACCAGCTGAGGAGAAACCTTCCAGAAGAGCACTGCTCTTCACTCAGTTAGAAAGCTTCAGTCTAATGAGGTGGTTGAGGTTTTTGTGTGTCTGAAGAAGCTGAATGCCAGCAGCTGCATAAGAACTAAATTTACCACCACAGTCCCAGGAACGCCTGCATTTTCTCCTAAAATAAAATCTCTGGTCCATTAGCCTATTGGAATAGAAGTTTTTCCTTCCACTTAACTGTAGACATTTACTCATTCTCTTTTCGCAACTCTCATGTTCCAGTTCCAGTAAAATCCTGCTTGATTTCAAGAGTTTTTTACGGAAGCACACATACACATCAGCTCAAAAGTACTAATAGTATGCGAGTAGTATTAAACAATTCACTTCACTGGGTCCCTTTGCCTCTTGCGTTTATTCCTATGAAACAGAAAATGAACTGCAGCTGTCAACAGTGCTGGCTGACCTACTGGGGACTGTACCGCATTCCTGCACACACGCTGACATAGCATTTTCTAAAGTTTATTTGCTAGGGGAAAGGGTTATAAATAAGTCTCATATTCACAGTAAATCTCCTGCCCTTCATTCCCTAGAGCTTTGAGCGAGGGTGGTTTTGTGTCACAGGAAATTGCATCGAAGTTTTCAGAAAAAGTGCATTAGCTTATACAATCTGCTTTTGTCAAACTGCCTTTAAACTGACCTCCACCAAAGCTAGATTTAAAAAGCTCCGTGCTCTACACATTTATTATCTCTGCAGCTGTTTTATTTTATTAAAATACAATTTGTATTTTTTTAACTAATTTTTTAAAAACCACAAAGTACTACTAAATGATCACTTCTGTATACCTTCTGAAAATACATACAGTTCTCTACGGAGGCTGTTTTCTCTTAGGCTTTACACTTGTAACTGAGTGAGAAGGTGTAGCAATAAAAGAGAGGCTTCACCACGGGCTCTAGAACCCAGCAGAGAGGATTCACTTAAGGAGTAGGATCCTCAGTTTGCAAGCTTTTATGCCTGGGCATCACATTGAAAACATTTGTTGATCCTGTTACACCAAGGTTCTGATCTGATCCAGAACTTGAACTTCTCAGTCCACATACCCCATCCCCCAAATCTATTTCTGATTCCTCTTAGTTTTGAAAATGCAAAAGATAAAATTATCCCTAAATATAAGCACTATCCTTAGTTTTAAAGGGGCCTTTCAGAAAAGAAAAAAAATACAGGCATCTTCTATAAGATAAAATAGATGATTTTGCCAGATAAGTACTCTGGGGAAAGGCAGGAGTACAGGGAAAGGATTAGCCACTGCTGAGCTGCATCTTGCAGCACAGGCAGTGGGACTGATGAAACTGATGAAGTAGCATGGGATATGGATGAAATCTGTAATAACAACTGGATTGTACTCTATCGAAATAGAGTCTTAAAAGCATGAAGACTCAAACCTGAACATCCTGGTCCACATTTAGACTCCTCTATACTGGAGATTCACAAATTGGGGGTTTCAGTACAGACATTTACCAAAGATGTGCAAGACCGATGTAATTTTGCAAGGAAAAGCTAAGGGTTAAATATGGTTTACACCATGTATTTTGCATTTTAACCCTCTACTTCCCTGTCAGCATTCCATATGTAAGTGATTTGTTTTAAGGAAGTTGAAATGTCCCTGTGTCTTCACTGGCATTCAGGAGGAAATTCATTGCTGGGATTAAATAATTTATGTTAGGCAAAACCTGAGGCTGGGGAACAGGGATTTCTGCAACAAAATGAAAAAAAAGCACCATGAACAATGGGAACTGATCCACAGGAAAACGCAGGAAGGACTGGGGCTTGCAAAGGGTAATCACTTAAAAATTGATCAAAAGATACAGTTTACCTGTAGTTATGATAGAGTTATTTTTAATTATCCTCAAAATAGGGAGATGGGGATATTTAAATATAAGGTCTGGCAAAAGCCTGTTGCTCCTAGGAGATGTTCCTTATAGGCTTCAAGTAAGCTTACCTTGCAAACTCTTCACAACACATGGAAAGGAAGAAAACATCTCTCTAGTGAAAAGCAGCTGGACAAACCTCTTTTAGTCATTTAAAATTCGAAGCTCTAAAAACTCAAAGTAGTGAAATCAGTAGTCTTATCCTGCAGGTAAGAACAAAGTAGCATAGCAGAGAGGTAAATTAGAAAAGTAAGCATTCAAAGGGACAAGTGCTCAATTCTCTATCAACACTCAAAAAATCTAATAACTTTTTTGCAAGGTTCCTTAATACTATCTGCTGCTAGTATCCTGGAGAACAGAATGGATGATTATCAAAAAGAGGATATGAAATTGCAAGAACCTCTCTTAATATAAACATGCATATGGGTAACACCCAAATCATCACTGTACTCAAGGCTGTACCACAGGACTGCAGCATATAACAAACATGCTTCTTGTATAGCACCTTTCCTCCAGAACAGTTTTCCCTCTCCAGAGGGAAATACTGCACTTCTGTAACGCTGAACAGCACTAGGGAGCAGCTCAAAATAAGAGCTGACTGAGAGTATATGTAACATAAACTATAAGAGGGACACAATCAGGCCAGTTTGCAATTTACAGCCTCTTGCAAAACATGCTTCTGGTATCTGACATCAGTATCCTGAAGCAAATATGGCCATCACTTGGCAGAGGAGAAACCTGAGTCACAGGGAATTTACACTGCCCTGAGTGAAATTCACCCTTACTTGTCCTACTCTTACATGCGGTGTTGCTCAGTGTCACAGCCAGCAGCTGGGTCCTCTTACAAGCACATGGATGAATAGCGTGTGTGGTTTGCACAGGATGAGTTTTATGCAGAGTGAAGCAGTGCCAAAGCAAGGAGAATATGACTGAGATCTCTCCCTTCCATTTTTCTCAGTCATAGAATGTACATATCCCAGCTGAATCTTATCAGGCATTAATTTTCATCTGGCATATCACACTTTGGGATCTGCCTTCTGGAGCTCACCACCTGGCAAAGCACTAACTACACCTTAGTAAGCGCTTCCTCCATGACAGAAGAACAGTCTCACTCACCCCACCAATTCACCCATCAATCTTCCCCCCTGAAACTCTTCCATTTGTCCTCACCACTTGTAAATGTGCAAATTCTCCTTGCGCTTCCCTGGCCACATAACAGCCTTCAGATCTCTAATCACGGTGGCCAATGAGAATGCAGAAGGTACTCCACAACGCCCTCATGCCTGGGCTTGGATAGTGATGCAAATAATACATTAACCTTCAAAGATGCCTGTTTTTTGGGGGGTTACAAGTGAGGCACCACAGCATAAGAAATCTACAGGCTTTTCAAATCAAGTTGGGATTTGGGATCTTGGGAGTTGTTAGGATTTTGGGATTCAATATTTTTTAATATTGAATACTTTGAATACTTTGAATATTTGAATACTTTGGACACCAGTTGTGTGGGGACTCCTCATACAGGTACTTTGATATTTAAATTTTTCCAACCTTTGGTATGCACAGAAACCCTTCTGCTCGTGCTCCCAAGCACATGGGCATAACTGGAGCATAGCAGTGGAACTGAAGTAAGAGGATTACATCTCAGGAGGGACACTTTGGTGCCAGACTAGAGCTTAAGGGGATTAAAAGATAGGAGCTGCTTCACAGAGCAACAGGGTGAAAAACAGCAAAGCCTGAACACTAACAAACACTGCCTGTAAGTAAGAATTGCTTCATATCCTTCAGCAGCAGAGAAATAGAGTGAGCAGAACAGCAGATGACCAGTGACCATCAACTGCATCTTTAGTCACCTCAACTGTCCCTAGCACCATCTTAACTCACATCATACCTGCAATTTCTGTCTCTTTGTGCCTTTTATAACCCTTGTTTCTTCTTAGCTGCCGCTCTTCCTACATGAACCAGCCCTTTTCTTCTGTCTTTCTATCAGTATCTATATTGTCTTCCTCTGTATCATTCTCCATCACCACTGGAAAACAATTTGGAAATACTTTTTAATTCAATGCAAGAAAAGATGTCAGGATGCTATATAAAGGAGGGTGACTTCTATATCAAGAAACTAGAACGGATAGAAACATAGCCATCTTCGTAAGATCTAATCCTGGCTACAAAAGGGAATTCCTGTAAGCCTTAGAAAAAACAACTGCAATCATTTTTAAATCCAGAAGGATTTTATTTTTCTGCTAGCTAACATTCCTCAAAGGTGAAGCATTAGATTTGGCTTCAAGTTCAACATGCCCTTCTAAGAAATACTTGAAGAAGCAGTGCTTTTATTCCCTGAAAGATATGGAATTAAATTCACTAACAAGAGTTTCAAATGCTGGAGGGCATAGCATGAGTGGAACATCCTATCTGGATGTAATTTAGAAATTGGAAAACTGTGCCAAATTCAACTGATGCTTTCAAGAGAAAGAAGAAAATTCAGGAACAGGGCTGTATGGTGCTAAGTATTATAACACATGACAAAAGGCTGCAATTGCTTCAGAAAGTTTTTAACCTCATCCAAGAAAATTTAAAGATGATTACAGCAACCTGGCAACAGACACTAACAGGGATCAATACTGGCATATTGAGTAGCATATTTATGTCAAATGCTTAAAATACACACATACACATGCAAATACATATATATTTTTAAAAAAGCCTCTACAAACTATATTTTGGTTTCATTTAATAGAAAGAATCTGCACTAGACAGGAACAAATCCCAAGGGCTACAGTCAACTAAGACAAAGTAACCCTGTCAGAAGCAAAGTTCTTCAAGTGTCATCTGAATTTTAATGATGATGAGGCTGATTTTGTTTCTGTCTCAGACAGTATCAGAGAAGAATAACAAAGGTTAGGATGACCACTCAGGGCTGGGGAACCAGGAGGTGCACTTTCTGTAGTGAGAACTTTATGGCCTTTGATACTAAACCTTCCCAATGCTCACTTAAAAAAAAAAAAAGGAAGAAAATCAGAGATCACCTATGAAAAGCGCTAACACGTAAAACTGGTTCACATATATAAATGGTAGAGAAGAAGACAGCTTGCAAAAATGCTTGCACTACAATAAGCAGACTTAAATTCTCTTCCTGCTGCTGTTAGGGAGTTCAGGTTTCCCCCTTGTGAAATTCACATTTCTTGATATGGCAGATGCTCTGTTTTCATTTCAAATGCACCTTTCTTTCCTTTCAGTGAAAAGCATGTTAACATCTTTCCTGGAGTCAGACATGTGAGAAGGCTTCTACCTGTGCTTCCACAAATCAAAAGCAGCTGCCACATGGCATGGCATGGCAAAAGTGAAAACTCTTTTAACTAAAAAGCAGAAGAGCAGAAAGGGGAAAGGAGGATAGAGCAAGTAATAAGCAATATAAAATGCAATACAGCTGAGGAAGAGAAAACCAAAACCAATCCTCCTCTCCCTCTATTTTATTTTTTCTTAAAAGGCAAGACAACTGCTACATTTCTTTGTTGAATTTGAGATGAAAAACGCAGGTCTTCTGATGGGAGACAATTCATAGAAACAATTAATGAATCGAAGCATCAAGAAAAAGCGGACCAAAGGGCCTGCTTCACATGCTTCTTTATGGGCTAGGGGAGAACTTGTAATGGCACAGGAGAATGAGGAATTACCTTTCCAGCTGTACCCACCCAAGGAATCTCCTTGTCCCTGTTAAACCTTGCCCACTCTCAAGATAATGGGCTGCAGAAACACAACTGTTAACATCCTTGCTGCAACAGCTGTTGCATCTCAGAAATCCTTTGACAAAAGAACCTCAGCTCCCAAGACTGTATCTCTTCCAGTTGTCATTTGCCATAATATTACAGTGAGTTTGTAGAATATGCAGAGTTTCTTGATTAAAAGACATTAAAATGTCCTTAAAAAAATAAGAGACAAAAATTTGCCTTTGGGTCAGATTACCACTACATGTACCTAGCTTGAGTTTTTAATGGCATTGTACGAATTTGGCCTCTGTTCTATTTATTTGTTTGTTGTTTAGTTTTTCTGTCTATTTTTTTTAAGGCTAACTTTGTTTTATTTCTTGAATAATCACATACATTGCTTTAGACCTGTTCCTTTTCACCCAGGACAGCTTGTGACACTGTATGGTTGATAACCTGGAGATAGTCTGAATCTTACCACTAAAAGCGCTTTGCTCTAGTATAACTGACAGAAACAGAGAAAGAAAAGAATGGTTTATAGAAATGGTTTATTCAGCTTGTAATGAGCCAGAATTCTCATTATCTGTAACACCACTGCTTACAGTTTATATGGAGGACTGATGCTCCCTGATTTTTAAATTGCACTGTAGGTTAAGGCTACCTCACTTAGGAATTGGTTTGGTCCTGGCACCATTCTTCAACTCCCGTTTACATTTAGCACAGCATTTTCTGGCAGACAAGAAAATGCCCAAAGCATAATTAAGAGTTTGGATCAGGCTGCAATTTGTTTAAATGTCACAGGTATACCATGAAAAGCTATGGTGCAAAAGCAACTTATACCCATACAGATCTCCCTGCCCTACACATCGTGTTAGTTTTCCGAACAAAATAAGCTTTATGGACAGAGATACCTTTGTTTATTTTTTTAGTTTGCCTGCCTACAGTGTGTTTGCCATTTGAGCACAGGTATTGTGTAAATCATGAGCCTTCAAAGTACAGCTCAGGTTTTTAGTTTTCTTACAGCCAGGAAAAAAAAAAAATAGTCTTTTCATTGTGAAAATGCTTCCTGTTGAAATCCACAGGCAGCTGAAGCAGCTGGTCAAGTGAGGGCAAGGCACTGGGCTGAAATGCTGATGTGGCAATGAAGGAGTATAGTAACAGTATCTTGTCACTGAAGCTCATTACTTTAAGGTTGATGAAAAACAACAAAGACAATTATAAACCGGTCCGCTTTTAAAACCCAGAGCTCCCAAGCTTTTCCATGAACAAAGCCATTTCAGGATGTTGACTGCAGCTAGACTCGTCCTTTCCTAATTAAACAACTTCTATCCAGCTGTAATAACTACAACAGACTACAGGACAGGTGACCACTAAGTCAACTCCTACTCTATCCATCTTGATTGTAACCTGGGAAATGGGAAGCCAATGGAAGTCAGGAGACTAATTTGACTTGAAACAAGCGATATCTTCAGGGAGAACAATGGACAGTCAGTGCTCTCATGAAGAACAGAGTGGGTGCAAGGCCACCATTATGGGAGAGGGAAGTATTAAAAAAAATAAAACCAAACCAAACAAAACCAACACATTAGCAGAAGCATAGTCCCTGAATAAAGCAGAGAGAGAAAATAGCGATTACTTCTCTAATCATGGTGGCCCAGCCAGGAAAGCAGAGCTGGTGCCTCAAATAGCCTAAGGTATTACATCTGGTTCTTCAAACTAATCTGACCCCTTTGAGACAGACAAATACTTCCTTGGGGAAGAGCATTGTTACATTTCAAAGTCCTAGTGTTAACCACTGACTGTCAATCGAGATAAAACAAGCACCCCAAAGAATCATAAAACACTAATTTTCCATTAGACAGCAAGAGAGAAACTGATGACAACAAACAATAAAATTAGCTGTTAGCAGAAACCAGATGGAATGGCAAAATTGCTCAAAGAAAACTATTAACTTATTATCAAGAGAAAGAAATAACTGCATGCAGTAAACACAAAATGTCCCAATATGGAGACCAACGAACTATCAAGGTCAATATAAGGGAGCTTAAATTGGTCAATTTTGAGATTGCTTCCTGTTACACTAGGCTAAGTTGTGAACTTGACATTAAATTGAAAGAAAAACAAGATCCCAAAGAAAAGAAACGCAAAACCCCACGCTGATGGCTGCCCAGCCACCAAACAGAAATGGCAGAAACCAGGCCCTGCAAGAACATTTTAAAGACATTTCTTCCTCTTCCCAGCACTCTCCTGATACCTCAGTGCCACCTTCCATTTTGAACTGTGAATTTCTACCACTGAAGGGCTTCATATTCACTTCTATTACAAAAAATAAACCAAAACTCAACAAAAAACCCCAAACAACAAAAACCTCATGCATCTCCACAGTCCACACTAGAACCTAGCATAAGCTTTGTTTAGAAATATATACCAATTCAAGTCACCAATTTGCCACTGAGGTACTACTGGATCTAGTACCGAGAATCTAAAGTTTTCACCACTTTTTAAACAACTACAATTCAGTTTTGTCAACCTCTGATACACTAAAAAACGTGACTCCAGTTGCAAAATCATGACATTAGTTAAAAATTCATAAAACAAGAGCGAATATCACTGAGGCTATCAAAATACACATGATAAAAATAAGTCAGCAACATTGCCTAGTAACTGCAAGAGACAGGAAGAACATCTTAAAAACACATGTTTCAACCATTAGTTTAAAAAAATAAGGACGATTTAAAAAAACAAAAGGAACCTTTATCTTCATGACCTTCCTTGTCATTGGAACAGGCTGCCCAGGGCAGTGGTAGTCACCATGCCTGGAAGTGTTCACACACAATGTAGATGAGGCCCTCAGTGCTATGGGTTAGTGGCGGCCTTGGCAGTGCTGGGGAACAGTTGGTCAGTTGCCAGCAACTATAATAAACGCTTGGAAAAACATACAGATATTCCAGTCGCTCCAGCCAATGAGCCTGGCTGAAGCAATCCAGGAGGTTCCTCAATTGCGTGGAAGACAACTTCCTTCTGCAAGTAATAGAGGAGCCGACAAGGAAAAGAGCCACGCTTGACTTCATGCTCACCAACAGGAAAGGGCTGGTTGGAAATGTGATGCTCCAGGGCAGCCTTGGTTGCAGCGATCATGAGATGGTCAAATTTGAGATCCTCAGGACAGTGAGAAG